>BGPR01006584.1:35714-78840 GCA_013235015.1 Araneus ventricosus | reverse complement strand
ACACACACGCACGCACGCACGCACGCACACACACACACACACACATTTATATGCACGTATATGTCAGTAATTAGTAAAGCTTACTTTAAAAGGATTAAAAATGTATGGTTTATATAGCAAAAAACTTATTAATATTATTTAGTTGTCACAATGTATAAAAACTCAAAAACAAGCTGTCAATATTCAAAACAAAAAAACAAAACAATCGGATTATAGACATTGTGTATCCTCCACGAGAGAGTCAATATCTGGACTAAAACTTGACAGTTTCAGCCTCAAGTCACTTTCTACCTTCAGTTTGTTTCTGTATTTATGTTGAAAAAGAAACAACATAAAGATGTGAAATCACGTTCACGCAAATAAGTGATTGAGAACCTCATCAAATGTCTCTGTTCGGGGATGGCTACACAGATGGCCTAGGGTCTCATGTTCTCAGATAAGAGTGAAGGAGAGACTCTGGAGTTAAGTAGCTTGACTTTATTTTATGGTGGTATTTACAAAGAGAGTGAACTACTGTGCAAATGAGTGAGATTATATACAAGTGTAAGAATACACACAGCGCCTTTGGGCACTGAATTCCTAACAGTCTCAGTGTGTGGCAATTGCTAGATACTGTTGCCGAACACTTATCCAGAACGAGACCAACGATATTGTTCTAAAAAATGATTTTAGAGTTTGGTCGTATGATAGTTCAGTTAACGAGTCTTCTTGATTTGATAGTAATTTCACTTTCTTTACCAATGACTTGGACTCGTGACTAGCGTACCGTGGCCTACCAATACGCTATTCGCGGCCCATAAGTTGGAATTACGAAGTTTTGATTTAACAGTGATGATTTGGCATGATTATATCAGAAATAAATGCTCAAATAAAAAACATTTGCATGTTGTTATAATAAACTCTTTTTTAAAACTAGTCCTCGATAAAAATATTTGCCGGATTCAAAGATACTGTTTAAACATTCAATAATAGCAAAGAAATGCTGATTAATTGACATTTCATTAATAACGTCACCCTTTGTGCATCCAGAGGGGTGACGCTTTATCAGCGTAAGAGTGAATAAGTTTAATAAAATGAAACCATTAAAATATCATTTATTCTATAATCGCAAATAACTAAAAATCAAATAATTTGTTAAACATCACGTTACGATTTCTAAATGTTGCCTAAGTTTAAACATTTAATCAAGAATAACTTCAAGCTGATCTTACCAGGAGCAGGTTTCGAACATTTTATTTTTAAATCTGAGCACGGAAAACAACACTGCACAGAGTTGATCGTTATTCAGATCATAGAACATAAACGCATAACGACAGTCAAGTACATGAACGTCAAATTACAATAGATTACTACTAGCTGATCCCGCGCAAACCCTCTGAGCTCGGTTGCACGAATACCATGATTTTCCTGACGCTTCTAGAGCTAAACTGGCGATTCAACGTTCTAAGAAAATTCACCAAGACAAAAAAAGCGCTAAGTGGTGTGCGCATAACAGAAAAGTAGCCAATCTGCAATGTTCACAATAGTAAGCTCCATGATGGTCATCTCGGTTTGTGAATTAACACGACTTTCTATTCGCTGACTCAAACTGTTTTGACGTTGAGTTGAACGTTCTCTGTCTCTCCTAAGCCTATCTGCTTCATTTCTAACTGATCTCTTTTGAATAATTTCATCCAAGGTTTCATTATATTGTAAGAAATATTGTCAATTCTTCATCTTAAATTAATTATTATTATTTCATTTTTTAGAAAAGTTCTTTTACACCAGAACGAACATAGTAACAGGTTATGACTATGAAGTTATGCCTAACACGGTGGAGGTTACCGGTTTTGTTCTGTAAACAAACCGATCGTTGCCATCAGCAAAAGAGAAATTAACTTGTTTTCTGTGCCACGTACATCAGCGTTTTATATACACACATATATAGATTGTTGTAATTTGTATATATATTGAGCACATACATCGCACACATGCGCAGCAGACAACAGCGCCATCCTTAGCATCTTAATTGCAACAAACCAAAAATAAAATAAGTTTAATGGCTATTCATTCAATATTCTGAAATCTAGAACAAGCAGAAAATAATTAAAAAAAGTTGCTTTCACTTCAAGAGAATTTTGCAGCTCTATATCAGAATTTGCTAGATTTCTTTGAATTTGCTATATGAAAATTACTATATTTCTCAAACATATAATTTGTTAACTCTTATTTTCATGCACAGGTCGTGAGCAAACTCATTTGTCTATCTGTTTTAACCATGCAAAATCAAATCAACCTCGAAACATAGCGAAAAAAGGTATTGGATAAATTGAATATTAAGCTAATTTACAACTAAAATTAGAATCCCTTAAATCAAATTTTGCTGCAGAACATCGGTTACGATTCTCCGATAAACTGATAACGGTAAGCCAAAATTTTATTCACTAGTAACATCGATATAATTTGGCGGCCTCAATCAATTAAATGCAATTAACTGGATATGGAATGAACAGCATTTCAGGTATTCGTGATAACGAATTTCGGAGTGGCACAGCATATTTCATATTCGTGGGGAAAATCATTACTTACGTTATGTCAGTGATATTACTTTAATTCTTGATGTCACTAACATTAATGCAATTAAATAGCAGAAGTGATTATGAATTGAAACTCTCACTGTCAACGTGTTAGAAGGTTTCTGGAAATTTACTTGATCTACCGTTTAATGAAAACTAATCTAACGATTAATTTATTTAATGGTAAATTAATTATCATTAATTTAGTCATTCATCTAATAATTAATTAATTTAATGCAAATTAATCAAAACGCCTTGATTAATTTTCTTTAAATTTAAGCCTACACTGCTACTTTCGATCACAAATATTTTTACCTTTTTTCAATAATTTTTGAATAATTCAAATGATAAATAAAATTATTGACTTTCAACATATTTTATTTTAAGAATAAATATTTTATATGAATTTAAATAAATTTTAACAGTTAATGTATTTTTGAAAGATTAAACAAATAATGCTTTCTGGAAATCAAATGATTAATGATTTTCTGAAAATTAAGCAATAAATAATCTTCAAAAATCAAATAATTAACGTTATTTAGAAAATTAACAAATAAAGTTTTAAAATTAATTTTAATTAAGAACAATTCCAAAGTTAATGTTCTAATTATTTTTTCCTGCATTCCCAAGGCGTCATTTGAATAGATTTACATAAGATTTGTTGAAAACTAAAAAGTTATGCTGTGTAAAATTGAATAATTGAAAAGAATGTGAGAAATAAGTTATTTTTGTTTCGAATTATGATTAGTTTCAAAAAATAAAAAGAGAAACAATATTACACTTTTTTTCTTCTAATATTCAAATTATTTGATATACGTTTGTTGAAAAATTGTAGAAGTTGTTCAGTATAAAATTGAATGATCTAAAAGAATAAGAGAAATAAGTAGTTTTTGTTTCGAATTTATGATTAATTTCAAAAACTGAAAAGAGAAACAATATTAGATTTTTTCTAATAACATTGACATACTAGACATCGTAATGGCGTATCTACACCACTACTATTATCTAATATGTGCATTTTCTAATTCATTTTCCAGATGTACTGCATGTATTTTGTTTTAATCAAATATTTCTTTGATTCTTTATCAAATATAAGAATAAGTAATTTACTCAGGAGTGTAAGTAACTACGCTCCAAAAACATGGTGAAAGGCATTGGAATTAAAATAGAAAAAATTAAAATTTCGATAATATTCAGTTCTGCAAATTATAAAGAAAGAAAGAAAAATCTGTATGAATAATATAGTACAATAGTATATATAATAATAATAATAATAATAATATCAACTTTTTAAAACTTTTTATTGAAGAATTTAAAGAAGTTTTCAACAATATCGTTTTTGAATTGGTGTATTAATTAGCCTAAGAAAACTTAAAACACACCTGTGAAATATGGCTATATGTTGAAGTTCTAATGAGCCAAAAGAGCGATTATTCGTTTTTTACCGATAATTAGAAAATCAACTTTTATTTCACCCCTAATTTTTATTCCGATGTATATCTTTGATTTGAATCAAAATCTTTTAGCCACATATTCAACTTTCTCATAAAAAATCCCTCGCTTCAACAACTAAATCTTTTAAATTTATTTGGGCACAGTGATTTATGTTTCTAATCAAGATGTATGCTCTATTCATCATTTTTCGCTTTTTGTTATATATTTTTTTATCCTTTAACCGACTTATTAACAGTTTTCATAAGAACTGTAAAGACTGTTTTGAAATTGTGTAATCATGTATTAAGTCAGCAAAATATTGCTGCCAAGCGTAGTCTATTAAAATATAGTGTTTTCAAACTGTTTAATTTTCTGAAGCCACTGCAGCTGTCTAAAGCAGGTGCTGCACCTTTTTCTTCCAAACGAAAATGAAAGATTGCAGAGTTTTTCGAAGGTTCTTCATTGTAGAAGATTGAAAGAAGTAATTAATTTCCTAAAAATTCATAAATAAAAATGAAGTGTATTCGTATGAAACAATTCCCAACCTGTGGTACGAAGGGCCAGTTGGGAGTACACGAACTCCAAGTCGGTAATAGCGCACACAAGAAAACATAAGTGATTAAAAATGTTACAGAATTTTGTTTTCTCAAGTTCGTGCAAAAAGTAAAAGTGAAAGTTGCGCAAGTCCTAAACTAACCCTCAAAATAGGAAAAAATGAAGCAAAAGGAAGTGTGATTTTTAGCTATCCTTATAAATTAATATGAAATAAATACAGTACCGATTTCATCTGTTTTCACGTTGAAGTAATATTATTTTAAAAATGGAATAAAATATAAAATCAAGTATAAGTCCTGCAAATGTTATAAATTCCAGTCATTTAACTCTTAAGCTCACCTGGGCCCTTAACATTATTGATAAAATGTATTTGTATAGACGGATGGTTGGCGGGAATATAACAGTAGGGGTGTAATTATGGAATGTTACTCAAATTTTTAAATACTCTGGTGCTGAAAATCTGACATACAAATAAAAATATAATTTTTATTGCACCTTAATCAAGCACCTACCTTTATATGCACCTAAAATATAATTGGCCGAAGATGATGGTGTAGCTGAAAACATAATTAGTACAATTGCAATTGTGAAAATAATTAAAGAGATTAAAACAGAATCAAACTTAAATTTAAACTTTTTTATTTAACAATTTTTTAATTTAGGAAGTTACTGCCAACAACATTTTACGTTAAGAAAATATAGATAACAAAATTATACTGATGCACAACTCAAAAGACATTTTGTAATCAAACAATGATATATATGCATATATATTTATGTTAGGCAAAATTTTTACCAAATTAGTAAATGAAAAAGCATTTACCCTATTCACAGTGGCCACTATAAGATGACTTCGAGGAGTAGGCTGTTCAATTATTTTCATAAATTTTATTCGTGTACTGCAGTCCAGAATTGCTGCGCATTGTGGGTTGAGAAAATTAATCTAATAACTGAGATTGGATAACTTCATGCGAACCTAAAGTTTACTCAAACGATATTTCGTTTGAGAGCACAAAAACCACAGCCCGTTCACAAAATCTATTATAAGAACACCACAAAACAATCACGACGGCTTCCATTCCAAACGTGAACAGAACACAGGAAACTTCAGTTCAAGCTTCGATCCAGTTGACATCGTACAATACTTAAGGATTTTTACACTTGCAGAACGACATGGAACAGATTATTATTGAGAAACGAACCATTTCCTTCCTTTTTCCAACGGAAAATACTTCAGGGACAAGCTCCCTGAAGGCCCAAAGTCTCCAGGAGCCCGCAGGTGTAACCACCCTTCTCTCATTCAGACAAGCCAAAAAAACCATTCAAATCACACAAAGGAACCTTTCCAGTCAGGGACGCCAAAGCCCTTTCACACAAAAATTCGTACGCCGTACAAGATGGCGAGCAAATAGTTCAGTTAAATTAAATTGATTTATAATTTAATAAACTTGAAACATTAAAGGAAAAGACATGAAAAGTTAAGGCAATTAATATTTAAATTGATTACTAGGTAAATAATTAAGAAAAATTTAGATATTTAATCAAATTATAAAAAATTACTGTTTAAATTTCAAAAGTTGCCAGAGATGCCACAAGAAACGAGAGCAACTTTGATGGCGAAGAATTAAGTATTTAAAAACACAGATAAAGCCGAAAAATGATGTAGTTGCATTTCTTGCAATCTAACAAGGAGGTACGCGAAAATAACCAGCGGAAGTGTTCTCCCCAAAACTTTCTCGTATACTTCCCCAAAAAGGTGCCGTTTCCCCTTCCCCGCGTGGCTAAAAAAGTTTGAACCTACTGTTACCCAGATAAAGACCAGAAGGTTTTTCATTATAGTGATTGAAAAATATCTAGGTAAAGAATCAAATTCAATGAGATGCGTACCGATTTTCCTCTCTTGCCGGCTCAAGGACAAACTGACGTAATTCTCTCCATAGCTTTCGCTTGCACAGAAGATTGCTTCCAGTACGCATGCGCGTGGAGATAACGGATTTGTTTCAAAAGTAAAATTATACAGACCGACAGACAGTCAACCCGTTGACGGATTTGGCTCAAAATTTTATACGGACCTACATTCATGACGATAAAACTGTGTACCAATTTTTATCCATCTAGCTATTCAAGTTTTTGAGTTATAGCGTTCACATGACTTCGGACATACAGACAGACAGACTTTCCTTTGGACGGATTTTGTCCAAAATTTGATAGAAACTTACAAATTATGTTTAAAGACCATATACCAAATTTCATCCCCGTAGCTCTAATAGTTTTCGAGTTATCGTGTTCACAGACAGACAGACAGGCAGACAGACAGACAGACACACACACACACACACATACAGACAGACATAATTCCAAAATTGTGTTTTTCGGACTGAGGGAAGTCTAAAACGTGGAAATTCGTCAAAATCTCGAGTTCGAATTTTTTGACGATTACAAATACTTTCTCTTTGTATACTTCTTATACTAGAAAGTAAAAAAAAACTAATCAAGGGGTACGCGAAGGAAAAAAGTTTGCGAACCCCTGATCTAAAAAAATTTAGTAACGAATGTGAAGGGAGGTATTTATTTAGTAACGAATGATAAAGCTATGCAAGCGTAATTTTCAGAAGCTATATGAAATTTAAAATTAATTAAAGTGGCTGTTCTTTGAGAAGTAATATTTTTTGAAATGCTACTATTCTATAATATGTATATTGATAAAAATGTTATAATTTAATCGCAAAATCACCACATTTTTTTAAACATGGTTAACTGTTGTTGTAATGTTCAACATTTTTCGACAATCAAAAGTTTATAGGATGAAGCCTTTTTTATGTTACATCTGTAAGCCGCATTTATTTTTAAATATAGTACAGTAGAACTCCATTTATTTGAAGCCCAATTATACGCAACTCCTATAATCCGAATCGATTCTGTGTGTTGAAAGAAAAAGAGAGAGATGCCAAAATTAGGGAAATAATAGTGGCAACACGGTTAGTGGCTTTGTCGCGTCCTCTACTGACCGATGGAAGTTATTTTCAACAACTTTCAATTTCGTGTTTCTCTTCCATTGTTGAAAGATAAGAAGATATCTAACTGTATTTTACGTTCTTCTTTTATTTGATCAATTTTTCTGTGAAATCTGTAAAGGAAGTTCCGAAGATAGTAGTTATTTTCAACAACAAAAGAAGAGGACATGCATTTTATATTAATTTCTAATTTTAATACATCTCTACTAATAATAAAGGAGAATGTGTGTCTCTGTGTGTGTGTGTTGGCGCTCTACAGGATAGACCGCTAAACCAAGAGCAACGAAATTTAGCACACACCTACTTTGGAGGGTGGGAATGCGCACCTCGGAGCCCTTTTTTAAAAATTTAAATTATAATTTTAATTAATAAAAAATTAATTAAATTTTGGCATTTTTCCTTACTACTTCCGAAAATATTACAGCACAAAAATTATTTTTACACCGTCTGAAAATTTAAGAAATTAACTTTCCATTTATATAATATATTTTACATTTTATGGAATAGAAAAGCAATAACAAAAACCCCCCCCCCCCTCCCATTAAATTAAGACTTCGAAGGAAATTAGTAAGTGACAATGGAACAGTATAAGTATCTTTTATGATTATCTCATTTTCCAGAATTGAATTTTACTTTATTCTGATCCTTTCTTTTCAATTTCTTGAAATCCATTCTTTTTGTACCAATTACAGTTATTAAATTCTTATCCAACCATATACAAAATGTTATTCATTGTTTAAAATTTTTACGAAAACGAGCAAACGTTCTCTTTATAAAAAGTACGAGAATAGGGGGAAGAGAAAGAAAAACCCGAAAGCATTTAAATTTATCACTAGAAGCATTTAATAATTGTTTCCAGGAAAACGAGGAAAAGAAGCAGTTAGAAAATATTTCTGGCAATGAGTGAAGGAAACAAAATTAGAATGATTCAGTTTAAGATAAAAAGATGCAATTCTGGCAAGCGCTATTTCACAACTCGTTATGATAACAAACAACTGTTAGACGAATTATAGTAACATGGATGAAAATCGAATGCGTTCGCGTATTCTAAATATGTAAAATAATGGTTAGTTAAATTTGTTCGATTATAACACTCTAAAATGAAGGACAATTTTATTACTGACCTCTACTAATAATAATGGAGAATGTGCGTGTGTCTGTGTGTTGGCCATCTACAGGGCAGACCGCTGGACCAAGATCTACGACATTTGGCACAAACATACTTTGGAGGGTGGGAATGTGCACCTCCGAGCCCTTTCTTTGAAATTTTAATTAATTAAAAGTTACGCAAAATTTTGGCGTTTTTCCTTAATAATGTCCGAAAATATTACAGCACAAAATTATTTTTACACTATCTGAAAGTGCAGACCAATGCAGTCCAGAGAAAGTGCCTTTCCAATGATATCAATTAAGTTGCCGTACAACGTTTTCTCGAATTTTAATGAATTTAAAAAAACATTTTTTGGCATAATTTACAACAATACGTTTCATTGTTGCAACGCAACTGAAACCATTTTCATTGTTTAAGCAAGTATTTATTTACGTGATTCTCTTCCGTTTTGAAAGCTAAGGTAATATCTTTTTATGTTTAATGATATGTTTTACTTAGAATGTTTTCATTCAGCTAACATACTACTGGAAGTAAAATTTGCCGAGCCATTTTAAAGTTAAAATCAAATGCATATTTTCAAGAGGAATAAGAGAGTGAAGATGATGTCATTGTATGATACATGACACAGACAGTTATTTGATTCCATTAAGGACGTTCATGCAGACAACGAACAGAATAGGTGGAAGGCTACCGAAAGAACACGAGTCTATCATGATTTGGAATTTAAAATTACTTTGTTAAGGGAAATAAGAATATCATATTATGCACACAGAGGCGGCCCGAGGTAACTTTATCAACTGGGCAAGGCAACAATATGGCGCCCCCTTCCACAACCAACATCTTTGCTAAATTTTATAACGTCAGCACTCTAAATTTCAAACAAACTTTTGTTTGCAAACATGCATGTTTTGCTTGCAAATATGACGTTCTGTAACAAATTCCTTTTCAATCGGCAATGCTGCTAAGCCAGCTAGTCATTTTTTGGATATGGTAGATCGTAGACATGTCTTAGTAGTTCAGAAAAAACTTCTCCCGCCAGCAACAGCAGTTACTGAAAAAGTCTGAAAAATTCGCAACGCCACTGAAATTAATGGTATTATTCAGGATGTGGAGATGGGGACCAATACGAAAGGGAAATTATTTGCCGTTTTTCAGGAGCTCTCATTTCTATTAAACCATTTTTTTCCTTTTACACTCCTACTTTGGCGCCATATCAGACTTCGGCGCCACGGGCATTTGCCCGGTTTGCCCGGGCCTCGGGCCGCCTCTGTATACACAAGAGATTCAATTGAGCTTATACTTCCGGCGAACAAGTGGTAAATAAACATCTAAACAAGAAAAGAATGGATCAAGTCGACTAATCAAGATATTATGAATTTTTTAAGCATCTGTTATTAATCCACATTTAAGAACTTTGTATTAATTAGGCTTTAGTTTGATCCTTTTTTTTGTGAAATTTACTTAACTTTGATATTATGAAATTTTAAAACATTCGTTATGCTTTAGTTTAGTTATATTAATGTCCCGTTTTGAAGTAACACGAGGGGTGTTTAGGGATGGACCTCGTAATTCTAAACAGTGGTTAGATGAGTAAAACATTTGTTATGATACTCTCTTTTATGTATTTTTAATTTTACGCAATATTTTGATAATACATTTTTTGTAAAATTGACATGATTTTAATTTTTAATCCATTCTTTTTATCTGTCGATTAAAGTTCTTATCCAACAATACCAACCTTGCCTTGCTTTACACAACCATACAATAACAAAAAATTCTTTGCTTAAAAAATTATGAAAACAAACTGTTTGAAATAAATAATAAGTAGAAAGGGTTCAACACACATTATAAGAAATATTTGCTAAAATTCTCTCTTTGATGTATTCCTCAAATCTGGAAGACTCTTTTTACATTTTATGGCGAATAACAAGAATAAACTATGTAGTAAGCTGAAGCATCAGATGAATTTTGAAGTTGTTGTAAAATTCGAAGTTGTGGTACTAAAAAGTTTAAACATATTTTATGTTATTCTTATTTACAAATTATGAACAATTTTACGAACTCTTTCGGCAAGATCCATATAAATAAATAAATAAAAAAGTGCTAGTTCACTGTAAAAATTTGTTTAAAATTCACATATTTCTTTTTCCCGTTCTTTGGAAAAAATATCTCTTTTTCTCCAATTAAAATGATTAAACACCCACCCAACCATAAAACACACCTAACTCTTTACGTAAAGTCTTTTACTAAAACAAAACATTCTTTTTCTTAAAAAGAAATAACCATGAAAAAACCACTTCAAACGCGTCATAACAAACATTTAATAAATATTTCTCTAATAAACAGGCAAAAGAAGTGTTTAGAAAAACATTTTGCTAGCAGCAAGAGAGACGAGTGAAGAGAAAATTGTTCAGAATTAAAAAAAATTTTTTAAAGAAAATAAGTAAATAAATGAACTAAAAGTAATTAGGGCAAGTTTTTGCAATTCTTAATGATTATAAGGAATCCGCAAAGGAATAATGGCAACATGTTCGCAAAAGAATAATTCGGGTATAGATGCAAAAATGATTAGTAAAAATTATGTATTAAAGCGTTCGTTTGCAACAATAAAATTACAGGTATATTTTTATAATTTTTAATAAATAAGCATCTAAACAAGTAAAGAATACAGCATATAAGTTTTATAAATTACTGTTGGATTTTAAACAACTTTTACGATTTTCAAAATCACGAATTTTATTTTATTCCTTGTTCAATTGCTCGTAACAAGACACAAGTTGATATGACACGATATTTTATGATGCTCTGATTTGCGATTTTTGAAGCTTTACTTTGACAAATAGTTGTTGCAAAATTCGCATTTTTTTCATTCTGTGTTCAGTTAAATGTTTTCAAATACTTACCCAAACATACAAATATAATAAAGTGTAATGAATATATTTATTAAAGTATTCGATAGTAATATTCTGCAATTAAACGCCTTAAAAGTCATGATACACAAAGACAACAAACAAGCAATTAATGTATGAAGTTGTAGTGTCAGATAAATTCGCTAAGTTGCTACTAAATTTTTAGGTATCTTTTATGGCATTTTCATTATTCATTACTTTAAAAATTCTTGTGCGTTAATGAAAACGTAAGTCTATCGTAAATTTTCTTCCAAAATATAATTATTTCCCTCCATTTTTAATATTTTTTGTGCCATTTAAAGCTATTACTTACTTACCCAACCACTGAAAACATCTAATTTTTTTGCTTCAAAATTTTACGAAACCAAACCATTTCTCTTTTTTTTAAAAAAAAAAAAAAGAATGAACTACACAACCACAAAAAACCGAAATCTTTTAAACGTGTCATGACAAACATTTATTAAATGTTTCTCCAAAAAAGCGGGGAAAAGGAAGAAGCAGTTAGAAAAATATTTTTGTTAGCAATCAAGACGAACGAACACAAAAAGAAAATGGTTCAAACAGTTTAGAAAGAATAATAAAAATAAAAAAAGAGCTCGGAAGCATTCGGGCAAGCCTTTTGCCAGCTGGTAATGATTACAAACAACCCTTAAACGAATTATGGGCAACATGTATGCACAAAGAATCCATCGCCTTCTTCCACACAAAATGAATAAATCTTTCCCCAAACATTAACTCCCCGAGCTTCATTTTTAATAACACCCCTTGCGTCATTTCGATGCAATTTTTATCATTCCAAGCCTTTGTCCCCTGTAGATTAGCGTGTGGCCGTTTCGTTGGCACGCTGCCAAAAAATACAGCTTCCAGCTCTAACGACAGCACCCAAGTGCGATAGCTCATTTTGCGTGCATATTAAACGATATTCGGGACGAATTGTGTCTTTTGGCGGTTTGAGCAGCGGAAAAAGAAGAATCCATCGAAGAACAATTATTGACGAGTTAGTTATGTTTTATTTGGAATGATTTGGGTGAAGAAACGTGTTTCCTTATTGAACAAATATAATATTTATTCTGCGAAAATAAACTTAATTACTGATAAACTATCGGGAAACACTTAAACACATATAAATAAACGAATATCGACTGTTCTGTCATAGTATAAATAAAGTTTCCTTATATACTGTAAAGTGACTAGACGTCCCGGATCAACTAACAAGACGGTTCTAATTTTGTCTCTGTCCCGGACTGAAAAATTGTTCTGGATTTGTCCCGAATTTCGATTAAATGTCCCGGATTATTTAGTTAATCTTTTAGACAAACTAAATTATCTGTTCTTTTTAATATGAAATATTTTACTTATCAGCAAAATAGCTCACAAAAATGATTAACTAGATTTAAGTTTTTTAAAAATTAGTTTCTGGCTTCTGTTCATTTATATTTCTTTGTTTTTGACTTTTCAATAACTGTTTCTGATTTTTTTCATTTCATGTTTTTCATTTAATATTTTGATTCCCGGATTAAACGGTCAAAAAAACTCACCACCGTACTATATTATTATTTTTAAGGCCGAATTAAGGCCTTTTTTTAAAAAAAGTTGACCTTAGAAAATCTTGCAGCATTGTTTTCATCCATAAATTTTAGAATTGTTTTAACTAAATATTGTTTTTAAAGCTGTGATAAATATCTCATCGTTTAAGGAGATTATGTCGAGAAATAAACAAAAGTATGTAATTTTTTGATAACTGTATTAAATATTTTCTGGAATTGTAATTGTCAGTGTAATTTTACCTCGTATCTTTATTATCAGACCACCCTCATAATTCCATCTTGCTGGTACTGATTGAACCAAAAGTATTACATTTCAAGGATCATCACAAAAACGAAAAGAAATCGTACGCATGAGCGGTGCACTGCTTTTCCTACTTAACACAGTATTGCAAATTTATTATTTAACCACATTAAATAAATTTATTACAATTGTTGAAATATTAATTCAAATTTTTTCAAAAAAAAGAACCACCATCCACTGAATATTAATCTGATTTTTTTGATTTACCTCTTTTCCAAAATTAATTTTGGCGTTTTTTCCACCCAGTTATTCGATTTTTTTTATAAAAAAAACCTCTTTAATAACCGGTTCAAAACCAGCGGGAGTTGTCACCCTAAACTTTCTCGTATACTTCCCAAAAAAGGTGCTGTTTCACCTCCCCCCGTGTGGATAAAAAAATTCGAACCTACTGTAATCCAGAATCCAATGACTATCAGAAGGCTTTTCATTGCAGTTTATAGTGATTGTAAAATATTTACGTAAAGAATCAAATTCAAAGAGATGCGCAGAGATTAAATGCTTACCGATTCCATTCTTGCGGCTCAAGGAGAAAGTGACGTAATCCTTCCGCGTGCACAGAGATTGCTACCAGTACGCATGCGCATGAAGAATCGGATTTAAAAAATTGAATATGCAATTTGTAGACCTCTTTTTTAATCGATTGAGATGAAAATTGGACACAGATCTATAGTCAATGTTAGCATCCGTGATACCAAGTTTTATTTATCTAAGCCAAAGGTCTTTTGAGATATAATTTTTACAAGTACGCAATTATACAGACCGACAGACAGTCAAACCTTCGACGGATTTGGCCCAAACGTTGATACGGACCTACATTCATGACGATAAAACTGTGCACCAAATTTTATCCATCTAGCTATTCAAGTTTTTGAGTTATAGTGTTCACATGACCGCGGACATACAGACACACAGACTTCCCGTCGACGGATTTTGTCCAAAATTTGAAAGAAATCTACAAATTATGTTTAAAGACCACAAACAAAATTTCACCCCCGTAGTCTAATAGGTTTCGAGTTATCGTGTTCACAGACACACACACAGACATAATTCCAAAATTGAGTTTTTCGGACTCAGGGAGGTCTAAAACGTGGAGATTCGTCAAAATCTCGAGTTCGCATTTTTTGACGATTACATTACTTTCTCTTTGTATACTTCGTATGCGAGAAAGTAAAAATGACCAAAAATACCGATTAATCGAAACAAAAAACCGATGATCGGTTATAACCGGCAAGCTTTTCCCATCCCTAGAATGAAAAATCGATTGCAAAATTCCATCTTTGCAAACATGAAAGAATAGCAATAATACACTTGCAGCAAATACCATTCCGAATCTTTTTTACCATCAAAACAGCAGGCGAGAAAAAAAGAATTTATAAATAAACTCCCTTTATCGAATAAAGCCAAGAAACCCCCATAAGCCAAGGGGAGCATAAAAAAGACCTACAAAAATCACCATCGGAAAAACAAAAGGCATTTTCAGAAACGGGAAGGTCAAATAGTCCAATGTAGCAGCAGTGGTAGAAACATCGAAAGAGTTGTAAGATGTGACATCTCCAAACAGCAGTAAGGATTGTACCGAAATGGAATCAAAAAGTAAATGGCTATTGGAAAAACATTCACTTACGCGCCGGAACATAAAAGTGAAGCAATACAGATTTTGTATTACGTGGAATTGTTTCATAAGAGCAACAAATCAAAATGGGAGGGTTTCTCTTTTTTGTGTATGATTACTCCGATAAACTGGTTTTTATGTCAGGATTCATTGTTTCGGTATAGCAATAATATGTACGATTGGTATTAAAGGATAATAACAACTATTGTTTTCTGTTACTGAGTATAGGTTATGTTTTCGAATTATAAACCAAGATATAATTGAAGGTGGGTATATTTGGAGGAAAATCGGATAACTTTTACACCTTAAAACCGATGTTGGTTTTAAGGTGTTATTTTATGTCAGTATTCGTGGTTTTGGTGCTGTAATAATACGTATTATTTGGTATTAAGGGATAATAACAATTATTGTGTTCTGTTACTGAGTGTGTTATCAAACTTTAAACTAACAAGGGGAGGGCACGACTTGAGAAATTCAGTTCGGGTTGAGACTTGGTATATTAATAGTATACCTTTAGGGTGTAAATCCATTGAAATGCTAAAGCACAATGACCATCAAATTGGGACAAAACGGCCCTCAAACTTTTGGCATAGTTTATATACCAATAAGTTGTCACCTTTGTTGAAGCTCGAGTAGCATGGTCAGTACAGAAGTGGCGTGCTAACCTTCTGCCGAGGGTTCGATCCCCCCTCCGTTTTCTTTTTTGAAAATATTTTTAAAATTAACATTTAATTAAATTGAAAATTTATAAACATTTTTTATTAAAATCTTAAGAATTTTTAAGCATTAAATAGTTTGTTATTCATATGATAAATGAATCATAGTCATAATTTAATTTTTAAACAGTTCTTAAAATATTCTTTTATGTCTCATGTTTTTATGAGATGTTCTTGTATGTTAATAAAAATTAATAAATGTCGAAAAATTTCAAGAATTTGCAAAGGAAAAATTCTTCATGAAATTCTTTTACGGTGACAGCACTATTAGAATTATCTAATGAGAGCAACTATTATTAGTTATTCTTTAGCAACATTATATTTGTACCTATAATTAATTTTTCTTTTTTGTAAATAATTTTTGAAATAAATAATTTCAAATTAAATTAACAATTTATAAATATTTAAATTAAAATATTAATCATTTGATTGAAAAATAACTGTTCATTTATATGATCCTTGAATTACAGTTATAATTTAATTTTTAAACAGTTAAATAATAATAAATACATTCTTTCCCTACCAAAAGTGTTCCGTAGAGATAGAACGAAAATTTTGTAATTACTTTAATGGAATCATTCAAACATTTTAAAGACGTATAATGATAATAGTAATTATACTTATTATTTAACATCTTTAAAGTTGCTTTTATGATTATTTAACTGTTTAAAAATTAAATTATGACTATGATTCATATATCATATGAATAAAAAATTATTTAATGCTTAAAAATTATTAATATTTAAATAAAATGTTTATAAATTTTTAATTTAATTAAATATTAATTTTAAAAATATTTCCAAAATGCGGGATCGAACCCTGGGCAAAAGGGTAGCACGCTGGTACTATACTGACCATGCTATTCGCGCTTCAACAACGGCTACAACTTACTGGTATATAAGCTATGCCGAAAGTTTGAGGGCCATTTTCTCCCAATTGGCTGGTCATTGCGCTTTAGCATTTTAATGGATGAACACCCTAAAAAAAAAAAAAAAAGGTATACAAATAATATACCAAGTCTCATCCCAAACTAAATTTCCCAAGTCGTCCCTCCCCTTGTAAGATATAATTGAAGGTGGGTTTATTTGGAGAAAAATAGGATAACTTTTAAGCGTTGGTATATAAACGCATTGATGACGGTATATGTAGAAAAAGATATGATCTTAATTCCCACGTCCTTTAAAGTCATATAATAAAATAAAACAATTTAAAAGTTCAATCTATATACTCTATCTATGTATATAAAACTCAACGTATGTATGTATGTATATGTGTATGTTATATCACTTCCGAACGGCTGGACAAATCTTAATGAAACTTGGTACTTCCTCGTTAGCCGATTTGAAATACTGTAGGAGTAAGTAAGCTCTAACACAGTCCCTCAGGGAAGGATGGGGCAAAATCCCCAAAATACATGTAAAAAATAAGCCGATTGATACAATTGCCGATTTTCGTGGATTTGGAGAATTTGATGAAATTTTGTGCACATACTTTTAATTAGCCTACTAAAAATACTATAGAGGTAAATAGACGCTAATCCAATCCGTCAGGGTAATATGGGGCAAAGTCCTTTTTAAATGAATGTAATAAATGGGCCGATTGGCATGAAATTTGATACAGCTGGATCAATTTTCATGACACTGGATATATATATTTCTCATAGGCTGACTAAAAGTAGTGTATGGTTAAATTAATGCTAATCCAATTCCTCAGATAGGTATGAAGCAAAACCGTCAAACCACATGCAAACTCTTGAGGCGACTAACATTGGGTATGCCTACGGCGATTATGATGAAATTCGGCACATATGTTTCTTAGTGGTTGATTAAAAGTACTCTGTGGGTAAATAAACCGTAACCCAATCCCCGAGGGGAGCGTGGAGTAAAGTCGTTTAAATACATCTAACAAAATGGCTGATATTCATGAAATTTGATAGGGCTGGGGAAATTATGATGACACAGGATAAGTATGTTCCTCATGGCTGACTAAAAGTAATGTAGGGGTAAATAAACGCTAATTCAATCTTTCAGAATAGGGTGGGTGAAAATACATGTAAACCTTTGGGCCGATTGACATGTTCTTGGATATGGCCAGAGCGATTTTTATGAATCGAAACGTGATTTTAATTAGCCAACTAAACATATTGTAGGGGTAAATAAACGCCAACCTAATCACTGAGGTTAGGGTGGGACAAAGTCGTTTAAATTCATGCGGCAAATGGACGATTGACATGAAATTTGATAAGGTTGGGCCAATTTGATGAAACTTGATGCACACGTTCCTCATAGGCCAAATAAAAGCAATTAAGGGGTAAATAAATACTCACTTAAACTTCAGGTAAGGTTGAGCAAAGATATAGCCTGACTGACACAAAACTCGATACTCGATGGAGCAATTTTGATGAAACACGGTACGCATGTTCCTCATTAACCAACATGAAGTACAGTTGGGATAAATAAGCCCTAACCCAGTCCTTCAGGTTAGGTTGTGGAAATGTCTACGAAAAAAAAATGAACTGATAGAAATGAAACTTAACTTTTAGGTTTCAACATGTCTAACTAAAAATATGGTGGTGTTCAACCTTCTTTTAATCAGCCCTTTATAATTATGATTACCGATAAGGAAATGTTTATTTCGACAGCTGGTGGAAATTTTGAGAAAAATGTTTCATTAGTTGATTTAGAGAAATTTAATTGTTGAACTTTTAGTTGAAAAATGACCCAAACATTGTTCAAAAAAAATCTCCATTGAGCAACGGATTCTATCTCGCACTCGTTGGGTGGAGGAGACTCATTGAAATATATCTAAGAAAAGGACCAATTAGCATGGAAGTTTTATGGTTAGGGTTCCTAAAATAATAAGATGCCCCAAAGAAATTGCTAACAATGCAAGAAATGTATATAATACCATATACTATGATATACTTTTTGTATTATTAATTTATGAATCATTTCATAAAAATATTTGAGAAAAAATAATAAGAAATATTCCCGCAATAATGTATTAATAAGCATTATGCTATTTATAAAATATTGTTCAGTTTCCTGTCTCCCAAAAGATTTTAACTTGAAAAAGAGCAGACAACGCCGGGTACTCTGCTAGTAATTTATAATAACTATTAATTAATAAATACATTTAATGGTATTCTAGTAATGTTTTCAGATGTCGTGTGCCTGTAAACAATTTTCCTTAGTGAGGGAGGAGAATAATAACATTTTCTATTAAGGTATTCGCGTGTAACTTTGTTATCTTAGCAGCTTATTACTTAACCCAAAAGATTTATTTAACTTTATTTTTAATTTCTGTAGTAGATACTGACAGAATTGTTAAAACAGGTGCGTTAGTGTCTCCCGTCACAAACAGTTGAATAATGAAAGATGCCAACTCTCATCCTCCACTAACAATGCGTTAGTATTATATTCTTGCATTACGAATACTTATAGCATCAAGTTTGTCTTTGTGGAGACAAGCAAATTATTCGTGTAAAGGATAAACTATAATATCCAAGTGCGCTTTTATTTAGAAACGTATTATTTAGTGATGTAATAGTCTGAAGAGGACTATTTAGGGGCGGACCTCGTAATTTTGAACCGTGGTTAGATGAAAAGAACGATACTACAGCCAGAGCCCCCTCTCCAAGCTCCTACGCCACACCAGCAGCAGGACTGTTTGATTCTCGAAGGAATAAACACGCTTTATACCCGTATACGCGGCGAATCAGGAATTGAGTTCCGAACTCACAACACACCGGCCAAATAAACTAGTCAATTTCGCTTCAGTAATAACAAAAGCTGCACAAAAGTCGCCTTAGATTATGGAGCAGTGACACTTTTGACGAAAACATTAATATTTTTCTTCTTTTCTGTTTTCACGGAGCATATCCCTTGTACTATCTATCGAAATTTTGTTTCGACTGAAGCCACAGAACTGGCTCTAGGGTCTTCTTAATAGCTAGGGTTGCCATAATTGCCAAGCATTGATTCGGAACGTTTAAGTGCTAAATTTATAAAACATGAAAAAAGTGGGTAGGTAATAGCTTATTTTAAACTGATAAAAATCAATAATTTTAAAGCAATCTAATAAAATTAATACGTAGAATAATAAAAAAAGATGCGAGGCTAATCCTTTTTAGCACAGTCATATCTGATTTTACTTTCTTAATTATATCATTTTCCTCTTTCATATAATTATAAAATTCGGCAGAAGTCATTTTGAAATTATAGTGACAAATAAAAATTGCTTCAATTGTCTCTACTGGCAAACTGTTTCTTTCGTCAGACCATTGAGTTGCCATTAGGGAAAACATTCTCTCCACATTGAGGGCTGTAATGGCAAATGCGTATTCCCACAGCTTTATTAGACAGAACTTGTGATCAATATACCTTGTATCTGCAAAAATATTCAACTATTTCTCTTCCATACTTAAGTTCAGAGTTGCTTCACAGTTTTGGTTGGCATTATTTTTCCCTAAATAATCTTTTAGATATACAAACTGAATCAATAGAATCTCAGCGTTGCCAATATCGATGTTTCTTACTTGTAAATATGTAATAATACTTCCTATTTCTTCCCATTTAGGGAGAAAACGGGACAAATAGTAGTACTGGACTGAATAGTGAAATACGGTGACAATCCTGTATATAAGGGACGTGTGGCAACCCTATTAATAGGCGAACTTTTGGACACCTTGTGTTTATATATATAACAAATTCATTTGAAAATATGAGAATGTCTAATATTGACACAAACATTATGATAGTTAAAAGCAACTGATATTTATAAAGTAGTTAATTAAAATTTTCAGTATATAAGAAGTGTTCTCCAAATTTAATAGTTTTCAATTAACTTTGAAAACTATTAATTTTAATTAGATGATGAATGTTTTTTCCTCTGTGTTTAATTTGGCGATAACTATAGAAAAAGAATAACATCTAGTGACTAAGTTGATTGAAATATATAAACAAACACAGGATCAGAAATAAAGTCTTCTAGATACAAAATATTAATATAAAAATAATATTAATAAAATTAATGAAATTAGCACAATTAACCTTACAGCAAATAGTATTTCAACGTAGCAGAAATTTCCTATTCTTTGCTCTAGATTAGATTCGATGGAGGAATTTAATTAAAAATATTGTTCAGTATTTGGTATTTATTCACTTAATAAAATTTAGTCATAAATGAACACATGGATGGTTATCAAATTAACTTTGGTTCAATTTGTTGCATTATGACAATTCAATTATTGGAATATAAAGGCACATGATTAAATTTGTCATAACGATTGAAGAATCGTTTTTTGAGCCTTCGAAAAAATATATAAACAACGCGTAATTATTTCTTTCTTACATAATGGTATACATAAAGAGAGCATTACAATTGTTAAAAAATCATATCTCGATTTTAAAGAATTATCATGTTTTCTCTTTTCATTTCCCTGAGTTCAGAAACACCAGTTGCCGAAATTTGTTCTTTCTGCCTGTGCGGACGTTATAACTCAAAAAAGCAGTGAGCTACAAATCCGGCATGCCGTCCTCCTGAATGGTGGGTAGGTATCAAATTTCAGACTAAATCCATCAATGGGGAAAAGTATTGTTTTGCAAAACATGTAGGCACAATCATTTCTAGTCACAAATTATGAGCGATATTTTTTTGTGGAATTCCTGTAAAATCTCAGCTATTCGACACAAGCGGCAATTGCCCATGTCGGTTAAGTGTAAGTATCGAATAGTGAAGAAAGAAAAAGAAAGAATACCTTTAAAGTAGAATACCCCTGTTTCGAATTTAATGCAGTGGTAAAAATATGGCGGGAACTGATTCTTTTAAAACCATGGTTGCCAAACATTTATTTGCTCATGAGTCTTCCACGCACTCCCTTCCGATGTCAACGCAATTTTTCCAACGTTCAGGAAGCATCCTGACGTCCTTATCCAAAAAGACTTTCGGTTCGCTGCGTATCCAATCCCGAACAGGGCCGCCGTATCCTAATGGTAAGGCTTCGGGGCTGAAGGTTCCCAGGTTTGAAACCCGATTCCACTGTGCATCCGCCGTGTATGTAGGCCTGTTGCCCATTAATGCATACTTAGGGGGTCAAACGTCCTCCCGTTGGTGTGATCCCATAACCAACGTCCACCGACTCACCCATAGGGTTTAGAGTCCACAGAGATGGGCGGGGTATTGGTGTGGTGCGGAAGTTTGGAGAATGCTTTGGAGCTTCGGGATCGTCTCCGTCATATGACCGCGGTTCAAAATGACGAGGTCCATCCCAAAATAGCTCTCGTGTTGCTTCAAAACGGGTCGTTGATATAACTAAACTAATCCTCTCCCGAACAGTCCGTTGTTTGGCTTGTTGACGGATGTTAGAGGGCGACGATCATGCGGTTCACTCTCCACGTTCCCTCTGAAGCTCTTACACCATTCAACAGCATGGGGAGACTTTCTTCCTTATGCTGTTGTTGGAGTCGATGGTGAATAACAGAGGACGAGACGTTTTCTCCAACGAGGTTTAGATTAATTCAGTTATATTAACGTCCCACTTTGAAGCAGCGCGAGGTCTATGTTGGGACGGACATCATGATTTGACGAGGACGACGCCTGAGCTTGCACCCTTCTCCCAACTTACTCACCACACCAGCGGGACGACGTTTGGCCCACTTTATGATTTAACGTGCAACAGGGTGACATACATGGTGGATCTTCAATGAAATCGGATTTCGAACCCAAAACCTTCCAGACCCACAGCCGAGACATTATATTTTCCAACAAGGAGATAGATTACAAACGCATTGTTCCACACTCGGCGGTACCGTAAGACTGAACAAGTTCTAAAGCGCGCATTCAGAGCATACCGTGCCTTTTCATTTGCCCGTAGGTGATGAGTTTGCGGTTGGCACGTTCCGACCTGTGAATGACCCACCAAATTTTATGGACTGAAAATGGAAACAGTCTGCTAAGGAGCCCCCCCTCCCAAAATAGATTGGAACAGCCTTATAGTGAATGCCCAGCTTAACCCGAACAGGAGGGAGGCCGGACATCGTAACTCCTCTCCCTCAAGGTCTCAGCTGGATCGCAGTGCGATTTGCGTTCTCAGAAATCAGTCCCTGAAATTATTTGAACAACCTCTCTCATGATATAGCTTAAAAACAATCAACTAGAAAAATTAGAAAAAAATTTTAATATAATCTTAACTTAAACTTTAAACAAGAACTACATTTTTTTATTTACAAACAAAATTTATTGAATAAAATTTAGAAATTAAAATTAAATAAAATGTATACAAAGTTTAAGTAGAGAGCAATTGCAGCAGCAAAACAAAAAAAAACAGAGAACAATGGAAATCAAGATCTACAAAGCAAGCCAAAAAAAAAACAGAATAAACTCAGAGGTAATCGAATAAAACCAAAAGCAAACAAGGAATCCATTCTAGTCCATTTTTTCAAGGGCTAAGAACTTTATTCGAAATGGATTCAAAACAATAATTGGAAATTTTTCTGTAAGAAGCTAGCATTACACCAAACATAGCTTCTCTTAGCCCGAAATTTCCCAAACAAAGGACAAAGGAGATCTGTACTCATGATATGGTAAGATCATATTTCGAGATAAAGTTAGAAAACATCTAATCAAAATACAATAACCTAGGCCTATCTTAGTAAGAAAGTAAAACAGCATTAAAATGAATATCTAGAGACAAAACTCTTGGTTTTTTTAAGGTTTGTCATTGTAAGTTGTTTCCTTGCAAATCGCTGTTACAACACGACATATGAAAAGCATTATGTTCCTATTTGTGGCTTCTTATTGCTATTCGTTGTATTTAAAGGTTGCTACATCCACAGAGAAGGAGTACAGAGGTCTCACTCAGCAATTTGTTCAGCGCCCCCAGTCGCCATTCAGCGAAACTAAACACTTTGATTCCCACTTTTTCAAATGGAAACCCGAAGCCGGTGCCATGTTTTGTAACGTTGTGTTATGTGCGAAGACCTTCTTTATAAGAACAGGTAAGTTTATAAGTGTTTCTCAACTTTTATGAAAGACGATTTACATTAATGAAATTTTTGTAACATTATTTTCACTTTAATAAATAAAATAATGAATTTTTGCTTCTTCATGAAATTGCCGTAGACTTTTAAAATGCTCATTATGTATTCAATTTACCTTAAAAATTTTCTGTGTTCCTGTGTTTTTAAAGAGTTATTTCTGAATAATATGGCCCGGGATTAAAAATAACCTCACAAAATATCAATCATGCTTTGACTATTATTGTCAAAATATTGTTATCTGTTATAATAATTTCCAAGCTGTAATCCTTTTAACATTCATTAATGTTAAAATTACATTATTCCATTTTAATAGAAATACCGCTGTTTATTATAAATTATGAAATAATATATTCATAACTGTATTGTAGATATTAGGATGACGTTTTCTACCATTTTTAGATTTTTATTTTGAGGAGTTGCTTTGTGATATGGAATTTTACAGTATGAATATTGTTACTTGAGCTAGTAATTTTGAGATGTGTATTAAGTATATTTAGTTATATTTTATCAAAGCTTTCTAAGTTAAAAGTGGCCTGTTGTGAAATGCAATTAAATGAAGAACTGATTAAGCATAAGTCACGAAGCATTTTCATGACTTATTTTAAGTATTTCTGAAAATTTCAATTCCATTTTAAGAAGTTTCTTCACATTTTCATAAATATTTTTGTAATGTTTATAATGATCATAATTTTCTAAATATATTTTTTCATGCTCTTTTCTATTAAATAAATAAAAGCAGTTTATTTAATAAGCATATTAAGGATATCAAAATATTTTACATGTTACATAATACACATGTTTTAATTAATACATTTTGACGTAAGAAAGTTAATTGTTAATGAATTTCTGAGAATTGGTAATGAATTTCTAATTACCAGTTATTGATTAGAACCCCTCTCAGGTGAATATTTCGTTACTAATATTTATGACAAAGGGGTACTAATATTTATGACATGACAAAGGGGTGGTGTCTTTAATAAAGAGAAATTGGTTTGTGTTATTTAAATGGAGTCTACGAGAAATTTGCTTGTTCTTTCGGGAACATTGTTTCATTTATTGTTGAAGCTGCTCTGTCAAAAGGATGGCTGGTTAATCTTTGTATGATGCAATTCAGCAAATGAAATTGTGCATATTTTAAGAATTAACTTTTGAAATGGTAAAAATAAAGTGCCAGTCCCTCCATTTGAAAATTTTGCTGAACTTTCTCTTAACAGTGTATAATAATGAAAATTCAGAATAGCATTTATATTTTGTTGAACTCCTTTTTATTATATTTATTCACATATATTTATTTACCTTATATGATCCTGTTGATCATACTTTGAGTAGATGTCTGAACAATGCTGCAGTTTTCTTTTGAATTTGACTAAATAAATTTTGGACTAGTAATGACTATGACAGCAAGTCTTAAGTTTTCATTACACACTTTTTTATTGAATGCTGTCATATTATATTTTATCACTCCTCTATTTTTTCTTTTTTCCTACAAAAGCCATTGTCTTCAAAAATGTAAGGCTAATGATATATTTAACTGAACTGACTTTAGTCTCTTTGATTAAAAAAATAGAATTAATGCATTAAAGAATTAACATTGGAGATTGAAGAAGAAAACAAACATGATATGGATAACTCTGTACAATAAATACCCTAAATACTATTCATAAAGATGTTCTCATATTTCAAGTTATTTTGCTAAAAAAAGTTTATAGTCTCATAAATGTATAAATTGTAAAAAGTTAATTAATTTATTTATTTACAACCCGCCCCTGTCCAGCCTACCCACGAGGGTGTAAGGCGTTCCACAGGCTGGAGGGGAAACAAAACAAAAAGAAATGAATTACATTAAAAAATAATTTACAAACCCCAAAGGGTGAGCGCAGAACAATTGAAAAATCATCGTTTACAACAATGATCTCAAAAAAAGGGTAAAGAGTAAAAACATAAAGCACAAAAAGATTAAGAGCAAAAACACAAAACTCAAAGAGCAAAAACAAAAGATTAAGAGCAAAAGCACAAAACGCAAAAACCCAAAGAGCAAAAACACAAAAAGCTTTACATTAAAAACACAAATCACAGAAAGATTAAGAGCAAAAACACAGAACGCAAAAACTCAAAGAACAAAAACGCAAATAACTAAACATTAAAAACACAAAACACACACAAAAATAAAGATAACCAAATAAAAATCAATAGCATTTAAAACCAAACAGTTACAAACAAAACTCGAGGCATTACAAAAACTACACAAAAGTACAGAAGCACACAAGAGATCTAACAAAAACTTTACAAGGGACAAGATAGTAATTTAAAAGGAAACACAATAATTCCTAAAACCGCCGAAAACTCGAGAACAGTTAACCGAGTATTAGAATGACACCAAGTTAAAGAAAATAATAATAATAAAAATTTCCAGGAAGCGGAACACTCCAATCAAGTCCAAAACTCAGTACTGATTAAGCCTATTGCACGCGCGCGCGTTTCCCCACAGAATCTGAAGATCTTTTCTAAGTCGCAAACTGCACTCCTTATTTTTTTATAAATCTTAGAACCACTCGACCCAATGATTCAGTGTGGGTTCTTTAAGATGATTCTCCTTAGTCAGCGGGCAATGAAAAACGTAGTGATCCGCGTCACATGGTCGAACACAAGGGCGAAGTGGCGAGTTTAGTTTTTTGAAATTAGATAATCATGCAGGTTTTATTTTAAAAATAAGATATTGTTAAACAGGCTTAAAATGGCCAACCTCATATTTGTTACAATATTTCGTCAACATTCATGGATGATTTTTATCTTATTTTAACTTAATTTTCTGAAGAGACAGTATAAGCTAAGTATATATATGTATTTCTTCTTTTGTTCACGTGACGGTTAAACATATCTCAATGATAAACAATGATCTGAAATGCAATATAAGTTTTAAAAACAAGTTGAAATATGTTTTATTTATGTAATTTTTGATGATTACTTTATATATAAGCTTGTAAATGTTATTCTAAAAAAGGAAAATTCTGTCTATATTATTTAATTAAAAAATTTTAATTTCATAATAGAAATTTTCCTATGCAGGGTGGTATGAGCTTAGTGTGTCGGAAGTTTAAAATCCTGACCTAGGGCCACCCTAGGTTTGAAGGTCAGTCCATTATGCTAAGCTATTGATTTGATTGTCTTTTTTTTACAATCTCTTATATTGAATGTTTTTATACTATATACATAACACATTATCCTGATTTCTAGGCAATGTTTGTTCAAAACATTATGTATTTGCAAAGTTTTGTAACTTATTATGTTTTTTAATAAAATATTGTGACAATATTTTAAATATTAAATATTTATTATAGCAACTTAGCAAGACAATATGCTGTTAGGGTTGGAAAAATTAACTTCAAAAATGAATTTTGCTGCATGGAAATTACATTTTATCAATTTTTGCATCTTGTTAAAATATCACAAGTCAATTTTCTTGATGGAAATTACATTCTCTCAATTTTTGTATGTTTAATAAGAATGAATGTGAATTTAATAAAAATTAATTTATTGTTAAAGTTTTTTTAAGATTATCTGTTGGAGACAGTATAATATTAACTTAAGCAACAAAAATAATTTTCTGCAAAGTTAAAAATATCACAAATCAATTTTCTTTATGGAAATTACATTTAGCATTTTTTTTTTGTTTTCAATAAGAATGAATGTGAATTTGTTGAAAATTATTTTGTTGCTGAAATTTTAATGTATTCTGAAAGAGACAGTTCATTAATTAATCAACAGAAATTGATTACCCACAATTTAAAAAAAAGTTTGATTTGAAAGAACTTTTCTCGATAAAGAATAAATGTACTTAAATAATTTAAAATATACTTTATGCATCTTAAATTACATATCTACGTGTTTTAAATTATTATCACTCTACAAGAGACGAATTAATTTTTTTCAATAACGTTCCATATTGTTTAGTAGCGGATTCGGAAACCCTCCGCGCTTTTGCGCATGCGCCGGGCGGAGTTATTTTCATCAAAATAGGGGGGGAAATGAAGAATAGAAGGGTGATGTTTACATTTTACTGAGCGTGATCTAACAAAGAACTCCGGAAATGCGCTCACATGATTCACTGCCTGACACCCCTTTCCAGTGTAAAATCTTCCAAAAGTGGTAGTCTCGGAATTCGTTGCTGAAGAGTATTTACTTTTAATTTCTGTATAAAAGAAAACGTCAGTTAGGGAGAAAAACATTATTTTATAATTACATGATATAGGCTGTCAAATTAACAATGCATCAGAATAAATCAGCTATTCTTACATTTAATAATCGTCGAAAACGAATTAAAAATACATTAAAAACATAAAGTATTATTTACATCGTTGTCATGACGATAGACATTGGTTTCGTTTCCATTCGCGTTACAGTGACGTATAGCGGTTAGTTCCTTGAATGATGAGTGGTGACGTACTGTCTATATGAAATGCAATGTTAAAAAAGTTGCCATTAGGGTCTATGGGAGTGAGATTTCTGATTCTTCTTCTCTGTGGCTTCATCTATGACAGAAAAAAAGTCAGCCCTATGGAGAAATATAAATGGAACATCGGCTCACTAAAACACAAAACAATAACAAAAGAGAAGTAACGACATTCACTACCACAGCGAGTTTTTTTAAAAAATTATTTTGCTTTAATTTTCGTGCGACTCCCCACTTACTATGCAACGTTTAGCACATTCTTTCAGGAATCTTCTCAGAACACTAGAATTTGAATTGCATAACAAATTTATTAAGTTAAACATATTAATAGATGTCTGCAGAATACGTTAACCTCTTTCGTTTTTGATTTAAAAATTGCCTAGAGCGAGCACGGTTACTTTTTGCCTTTTTTTCGGAGCTTGCATCAAATTCTCCTTTGGTGATGAATGTGTTAAGTGATTGCTTTATTTCTTTCAAATTCTCCTTTGGNNNTGAATGTGTTAAGTGATTGCTTTATTTCTTTCAAATTCTCCTTTGGTGATGAATGTATTAAGTGATTGCTTTATTTCTTTTGTTATGATATAAACCAGTTATTCAAATAGATATAATTGACCTCTTGACCTCACAAAGAAAAACCAGCGAGAGTGGTCTCCCCTAAATTTTCTCGTACACTTCCCCAAAAGGTGTTATTTCCCCTCCTCCCGCGTGGATAAAACATTCGAACCTAGAGAAACCCAGAATTCTATGACTATCCACTAGTTTCCTTCAGCGCGCACCAAGGTCACGAGTATCTCTCGGCAAAACTAAAAATGACCTTGAATCATAGTAAGAGAATTTAGTATGCAATTTGAACGAACTTTTTTTAACCGATTGAAACAAAAATTGGACACAAATCTACAATTAAGATTAGAAGGCCATATAGCAAATTTTATTTATCCAAGTCACTGTCTTAAAGACTTATAGCGTTTACAAGTATGCGATTATGCAGACCGACAGACAGTCAACCCTTTGACGGATTTGTTCCAAAGTTTGATACGGACCTACATTCCTGATGATAAAGCTGTGTGCTAAATCTTATCATCTAGCTATCTAAGTTTCTGAGTTGTCGTCTTCACATGTACACGGACAGACTTCCCGCTTACAGATTTTGAGCACAATTTGATAGAAACCTACAAATTATGAGTAAAGATCAAATACCTAATTTCATGTCTCTAGCTATAACAGTTTTTGATTATCGTGTACACAGACAGACAGACATAATTCCAAAATTGTGTTTTTCGGACTCGCTGAAGTCTAAAACGTGGAGCTTCATCAAAATCTGGAGATCGAATTTTTTGACGGTTACAATATTTCCTCTTTGTATACTTCGAATACGAGAAAGTAATAAGCACATAACCACACAAAGAAACCTAACATGCGGTCCCTATGGCTCAGTTGGTAGGGCACTGGTCTGTAAATCGGTTTGTCCGTGGTTTAAATCCCAGCCTTAGTTGCTGGACTGGTATTTAGATTCAAAATGTTATTTGTTGTTCATTCATGTTCTAGGCAATTCTATATCTTTTTTTAAAAATCTAGCTGGATGCTTCAGGAAGATTCCTTTAGTGTATAAATACTGTGACCTACAAGTTGTGGGAGAGTTCTCTGTTTTCTTGTTCCACGAGTTGATTAGGAGTAACAGTTGACTAAACTTGGACACTGGCCCATTTTTCTACTGAAGTGCAGAATTAGAAATAAATTACTTGGAGTAAGTTTGCTGTGTATGTTTCTGGCCATTTCTCAGAATATTTGTGCAAAATTTCATGGGAAAAAAAGTCGGTCTCGAATTGTGAAATTTTGTAGAATGTATTAAAATAGTTATTTTCTTATAAATGAAATGTAATAAGAGTGACTGAATTCAATAATTGACGAAAAGTACTTTTTTCAACAATAAATAAAAAATAAACTAGTCTGCAATTTTTTAGGTTTAAAATTATTTGATCTGAATAATTATTTCACCATTTTAAAGATCTAAAAACTTAATATCATTAATTTATCTTTGGGAATTTAAATAATATTATTATAAAATCGTATATTGCATATCACGATTAATTAAAATATTAAAGATTTTCAAACCGGAATAGACGACATATACAAATATGTGATTAACATTTTTTTTTCAGTTTCGTGTTTTAAAAAGTTCACAACTGACTTTGAAATATCTTATTGGAATCTTCCCTTTTTAAGAATCATGAAATCTGTTGCAACCTTTAATGCATTAAACTATCCAGTGAAATTTTTAAGAAACTTTGTTCGGAGCACTGCCTCTGGACAACACTAAATACGGTAGAGAACAGAACATCTGTTTTGGACAACCTGCAAAAAAGTTGAATAACACATTGATCTTTCGGTTGACGAAAAATGTATAGAACAGTGTAGTTGAAGGTGTCCAGATATTTATTTCTTCAAAATCAATCTGTTACTGAAAAGTATTTTTAAAAAATTACATCTTGTATTCATTAAAGTCAATGATATTATGGATTACTAATTTTTTGTATTCTTTAAAAAATTCCACATCGTCTTTTCCTCAAGAAAATTTATATTCCTTTTGAAATAAAATAAAATAAATATGGTATTTTTGTCTCTTTATTTTTTCGTTCTTAGAATTTAGAAATAAAGTTAGTTAAAGTTCCCATGATACATGTCTGATATATGTCAAACGAACCGCACCACTCTCATTTTGGAATTAATTTCGTATCTGCATGAGAAAAAAGACATCACATTTCAAAACAGCATACGATAACGTGTGGTTGGATGTAAGATGATATATGCAATTTCGTTTGTGACGTGATTTGACGTCACACTAGCTGACTTCATTGCATTTCATTATTTTACTTATAAATATTTAATTTGTTTCCGCATGTTAGATTTTTAAAAATTATGAGGCTTAATATTTGTTGCAATACCTAAGTTTTCTAGACTTTCCACATTATTTCAGCAGACTGAGAAATTAAAAATGAAATAAAATTCATTTCTATCAAACATGAAAAAAAGAATTTCATCTCAATGGACATATTACCAAAGAACTATTTTTTAAAAATAAATAAAATGTATGAAATAAAGATGCTTAAAATAAAATTCCTTCTTAATGACGAAATTTAATCTTTATGCAGTTACTCAAGTTGTATAAATTTCTGTTTCAAGTATAACTAATAGCCACGTCTATTATAAACGTTGACTGACTGACTTTCTTGAGAATTCAACGTTTAGGGGTGACAACAAATGTCATCGTCCATAGATATTTTTACTTTCAATCAAACATTAATCAAAATCACAACAGAGTTACCAAAATATTTAAATTTAGTAGTAATACAGAATAAATAAATAAATCTGACATCTTTATAATTTATCGCGATTTATTAGCAATCAGATTTACGATGATGTATCGAAGTTCTCCATAAAATACCCAGAAAAAGTCCCAGCAAACAAATCAATTTTGTTTATAACTTTGTGCAATTTCTTTCACAAGTAGAAAGCTTTAAATACCATAGGCCAGCAAGTTTGAACAAACGGTTGTTATAACTATACAAAGTTCTTACATAGTAATAACAACCATTACCTAGTACGAATTTAATAGGTTATTGTTACTAATACGCCACGTCACATCCCAGTTCCTAAAGCGTAGATCGCTCCTGATCAGTTTGGGATGGATGTGAGTGGGAATGGGGAGGCCTGGGATGGTTCTTTTTTTTTAAATATCTATGAGAAAAGGGAGACGAAATATTTAAAATTTATTTTAAATAAGATTTAAATGTGTGGGTTTGTTTTAAAGTATTCGAAATCTGAAAAGGGCAACAGCAAAATTGTTGCTGAACTAGCATTGCACATAGCATTTTATTTTTCTTCTGATGAATTGCACCATTCATGGAGGGGAATGGAAGAACTTAAAGCAATCAGTTTATTTTTTACATATGGAATGTTAACTAGCAAAGGTAACAAAAGAGAGAGAAAAAAGATTCCAATTATACAAATATATACAAATACAAAAACTACTGTGCCCTGCTTGTAGTGATCACGGTGGTACACAGCCAAAGTGACCACTACACCCGAATGACCAGTACATCCAAAATGCCTTTAAAATAACATAAATCTGTAGGTATGCATAGTATTAAAACACTCCACACAAAATTGTTGGTATGTGCTTATTCGTTTTAATTAGGAAAAAAATCGATACAATGTACAGAATTGCAAAAAAATCATACGTATTTGATTTTTAAAGCTTTCGTGGCAATCATGATGATGATGTTTCTTCCCATTTTAGTTCAGTAACGGGACTTCAGAGTACGGATGATTTCCTGATCACATGACTTTGACCCTTCCAAAGGCCTCGGCCTCCACCCGACCATCGAAACCGATCATCACAAGTGAATTGTTGATCACTAGAACAGGCGGAATTTCTATGTGGTTAGATACGGGTGATCCGTTCCTCTCTACAGGGTGTTCCGAAATTCCACCGACAAACCTCTAGAGGTAATTTTACACGTCAAGACAAACAATTTTTGCAATAGAACATGCGGTCGCAAATGCAAGGGCCAGCACTACAGGAGGCTCTTTGCCAGTGAATTAAGTAAAAGAAAAGGATGCAACAGGTAAAGTGTGCCACAGGTTTAAAGGAATCCAAATTCACGACAGCTCATCATCACTGTTGCATGAATAACAGCACTGAAAGTCGTACGCAACATGACAGATATAATGGCAAGTAGGACGCCATATCAACAACAAACATTTGAAGTAATATGAAGTCAATGTTCAAAGGACTTGCCGCCAAAGCTATGGACGTTTCGCATGTTGTTATTCGTGCAATTGTGTTGTGCTATTATGAATTTGTATTCCAATGATCCTGAGTTGCGTGCTTTATCTTATATTCCCTTATCTTTTATTTAATTCGCTGGCAATGAGCTCCCTGTAGCGGTCGACCTTTGCGTTTGCAACCGCATGTTTTATTGCAAAAGCTGTTCGTCTTGATGTGTACGATCACCCTAGAAGTTTGTCGGTGGAATTTCGGAACACCCTGTATATTGATCAGAAAAACCGATTGATCGTTATAACCCTGATCACTACACGCGGCGACTACTGCATATAAAAGTTTTCATGAAACACTGTTTGCATAGAATGATAGCTAATTGATGGTTAAGTTTACTTGTAGAGACTAAAGAAAGAGGCAAACTTAAAATTGATACCAAAAATGAGATCTTAAAATAATAAAATCCCATTCTGCAATTAATGTTAAAATAATTAATAATAAAATCATAATTCATTCTGACTTTAGTAATGCTCACACGAAGTTATCCCTGTCATGAAAGTAGGCGTACCAGGGTTATTCTTAGTAGCAATCACCGACCACGGCCCAACCCTTTCCGAAGGAGGTACGTCCCGTCATCGGAGTGGAGGTAACTCAACCCCACACCATTACTAAACCCCCAGGGAAGCGAGAACCCGCTTACTTATCCGGAGGCTTCACAACCGTGTACTCGTGGTGCTTCCGGGGGATTTGAATTTAGTAAAGAAATCATTGCTTTTTAACTTTGGCTGTCATTAAAAAATATCATTTATTTTTACTTGTAAAATAAAGCAGAATTTAACAATCGCTGTTAAGGACGAAAAGTTAGTAAGGCATAGCAACAAAGGAGTTTGCCAGTATGTAATAAGGAAAAGTAATCTGTAATTAAAGTAATTTTTAAAAACTGTCTTTGGTTTTCTTTAATAAATCTGTAACTTCATCACTCAAATAAAGTGGTCTGCATATCATTTATATTCTGCGCATTTAAAGTAATATAAAATACTAGACGATTTGTGTCCGTCTAAGACGGGCTTTTAGCCTGCCAACAATATCTGAGATCTGATTGTTAGAGATTTACTAACAAAAGTTGTAGTAGAAAATCACATTGGAACTTCAGAAATGAAAAAATTATAATGAAAAAGGAAACCGATGAAGTCAGCATATTTATGCATAAAAAAATCTGTCTGAGTTTTTTCACGCCATAACAGAAATCTCATTCGTTCCATTTGATAATGATGCAGACAAATGGGGCAATTTGGCAAAAAGAAGGAAATAAATACACAAAATAAACAAATAAAAAATATGCTGGAAGATTTTGGAAAATAAATAACTCCTATTTGATATCCGAATCGATGAAGCATCATAAAATAAAAAAGAAAAGAAACTTCTTAACTCATCTGAAAAAAACCCTGTCAAATAAGCAATTACGTCCGTCCGATGGATAAATTGAAGATTCTATTATTTAGCAAAAAGATTCTTATTTTCCAAATACACAGAGCAAAAAAAGCAAACGCAAAATAAGAAAACAAAAAAAAATGCTAAAAGATTATATTAGGAAAAAAATTAATTCTGGTATAACTCATATTTGATATTAAATCAGCATCAATGAATCAACATAAAATAAAAAGAAGAAGAAAAAAACTGCTAAAAAACCTGCCATAACTCCTATTTGATATTAAATCATCACAAAAGAATCAAAACAGTATCCGGTGTGTATGCTAATTTGTAGACAGACTGTCTAGTCAGAATCTCTTGTGACACGCCCACATTCCTGAGCGTTACCGAAAGATTTGGGCTATTATAATATAAATTTGTCGACATTTTTTGTACACGCACACATTGTGATTCTACACAAATTAAGTTATTCATACCTTTCGCATTAGTTCATCACATTTTTGATAATCTACGTTTTGTAATATTTATTGAACAATATCTTATTTAACTTTCTCACTTTATTTATATAATTTTATTCTGAGAAAAGTCTAAATATGTAGTTTATGTCGTAGAGAGATTTTTTTACCCACTGTGTATAAACAAAAAGGCAATGAATAAGAATTTATTTTTAACGTTCAAAAGTGCTTCATCTTTAAAACAAACGGTAGATATTTAACTTTTGGCGATAACTTATCACATGTTTAATAATAAAACCCTTTTTACATCACTTTCAAAATTATTAGCATGCCGTCAAATATAATAAAGCTAATTAAATCATGTTTCTTAAAATCAATTATGGTAAGAATCAATTAACACCAAAAAAATTATTTTCTTAATTTTTGGCGGAGGTGGTCATTAGGCTCAGTATTTATCTTATCGTAAATTATCTCTCTTCAAAAAACTAAGCCACAAAGTGTTTCTTTGAAAAAGATATGCGGCAATTGTAGTGCTTAAAAAGGGATGAAGCCAATTTAATGAAGGTTTTAAACTTAACATATAAAAGTAAAACCATAAGAACGCTTTATTATGAAATGATTGTTAAAATAGTGAAATTATCTTAACTGTGTTATTAGAACTAATGCTTGTTTAACGAGCTCAAAAGTGATATTATTTAATTATAATCACACAATATTTGTTACAAATGCCAAATTATTTCTTCAGCTCTGTCAAGAAAGAAGACATGTTGATGAAAGCGATGAAATTTTAAGACATTAATTTAATTAAAATTATAATTTGCTTCAATTAACAAATTACTGGTTACTCTTATATCAAAATAGTAGACATTCCGTTGACTATAATAAAGTAATTAAATTTTTTTGTAGCATTGTAGAATGTTCCAAATTACAAGTTGTTCTCATGTTTGTTTCCGATTCTCTTAGAATGGACGAGTTTTCTGCTTTGCTTGTTTACATTTAAGTGCTTGTACTACGTAATTCTGGTGTAATGCTAAGTCAATGGAATCTTCAAAGCGGAAGTGCAACATACAAGCAGATAAAGTCAAGGTTTTTAATGTAAGTAAACAAACCATAAAACTCGTCCATAGAACATTTAGTGCTACTTTTGATGTCAATAGCAATACTAATAAATTTTACTACTACATTAAGGTACATGAATTTATAAAACCAGTTTCAAGAATTTGCTTATTTCCGAATTTCAAACTGCTCGTCTTTTCTGTGTGAAATTTCTTACTTTTTGACTATATCATTTTCTAAATTTCGTGTCTCGAATAGAAATTTCATCCATACGATAGGTGCTTCCGAAAATCATATTATCCAAAGTATAACTTCTGCAAATATTTTAGATGAATCATACTTTCTAATAAACAAGAAGGATTTCAAATATACGGTATTTAAAAATCTTCAGGATGATCGCACCACATGGGCCTATATGCCGTTTAACCCAAACCAACAACAACAGTAACTCAGTCAATGTTGTGATCTCTAAAAATCTTTAGAAATGTTATTTATTTATTTATTTATGTAATTTATTTATTTTATTTTGTTATTTATTTATTTATTTCGGCAGAAATTTAAATTAAAATATTAATAATTTTATGCATCATGTCAATTGAGATATTGTAACAAGTAGTGTTTTCATTTTCAGTTTTTTTAATTATATTTGAGCATTAAATATATTGAGTATAATTCATTTTTACATATTAATTGAGGAAGTTTTAAAAACACATGGAAGAACTGATCTGGTGTTAAGGGCTTTAAACAATTCATGCATGCATCTTTAGGAATCTTTAATGCATATTTATGCATTTTTTTAACTTCACGCATTCGAAGAAATGTCTTCCATTTCAGTTCACCGATTCCTTTTAAAAGATCTCAGCACTTTCAATCAACGTATCATTCTTCATTTAATATATAAATTGTGACAATTATTCCTTTGTGAAAAAAGGTTTCTTATCTCTTTAACATAATCAATATACTTATCAGATGACTTTGCTCAAGACAAGTGCAATTATCATTATCGCCAGTGAAAAGAGAGTGGTCATAAAAAAATAATTGTCATTATGACTGTAATAATTATTCATTCATTTTCTTTTCCACAAAACAAATCTTGTAGCTAAATTATAATCGCCATTAAATACTATTCTTACGTTAAAGCTGGTTTTTGACCCAACAAATTTTATTCATATTTTAGAGTTCATATCGTATATTTTTAAGTTTTTATTCAATTAATACGAAGTATAAACTCAGTGAGAAAGTTATAATACATAACAATAAACAAATCTCAGTTATTATGAATATATTTTTCCATATTTATGAAATTTTGAGTTAAAAAAACTAAAAAGTTTTAATAAATAAAAAGTATGAAAGACAGAAAATGCGTCATCTTGCGAAATTGTGAAATCACGAACAAATTAGTAGAAATTAATTTCTATTTCGATAAATAACTTTTAATAGCTAGAACGGAGTGTACATTAATTTGTGGAAAAAAAATGGAAAAATGTCCAAGACTTCAAATTTAGCAAGAAAATATCTTTCAGTTCTTGAAGAACAATACATTATTTTTTGAAGCAGTTAATATATGTATAAAACCAAACGGAACAGACTTCCCAATGAAAATGCTTAAAAACTATTGTATTGCATCATAATTTCAGGCTTTACAATCATAAATACACTTCTTAAATACCATGTACTATACAACTTAAAATTGGGTAAATGTTAAATTTTTTTCATAATAAATGTGCTGAAATGTAATTTTTCAATAGTTATAAATATATTTAAAAGCCTTTTTTTTAAATTATCATCCTCTATTTATTCGGCCGAATATCTGTTTAGTATACGGTCAGCCGAATATTCGTTACATTCCTAATTTCTAAAAAATAAGAATCATTATAATATTAAACGAGAATGCCTAAGTTAAAGTAAAATCTTCTGGGAACATAATACTTTTAAAACTCGGTATTTTTGAAATTCAGAAAATCAGCTTCAGATAATAATGATAAAGAACTGTTTTTAAAAAGATATTAAATTTTCCATTTTGCTGATTATAAAAGAAAGTTAAATACAATGAAAATAACTACTCTTAAAATATTTATTTAGAAATACGAATGGAAACCCTCCTGCCGTCTTTATTTAAAAAAAAATAAATTTAAGAACTATAAAACCATTGAGTATATGTCAAAGGAACAAGTTTAGAATATTGGATTTCTTCCAAAATATATCTCTGGTGGAAATAAAGTGTTTTGTTTATAAATTGGATGAAACATATTCCAGCTATTAACTATAAGATAAGAAAGAGAAATATCTTCTCAAAGCTTTTCCGTTTTGTCTCAAAATTACAAATGCGTGTAGAAGAAATGAGTGAAAATACTCTATTTCACACAATAAATTTATATTTTAATCTGAGTGCTGGCAAAAAGTATTTAAGAAAAATTCTTATAAAATGCTTCTTTATTTTTTTTGCCTACAAACTTTTCTACCTAAGTCTAACTTTCTAATATTTTATACGAATGCTCATATTTTTCTTAAAGAAAATGTATGTATAATTTTTAACAGTAATCAGAGAGATTATCCAGATACTTTTTAAAACATCTTCTTAGGAAAAATAACATGTTATATATGGAAATCCATCTTATTGAGAGCTGTAGAAAGATTCATGTTTGTTTTGCTAATATTCTAGGTGTTTTAAATTGATTTTAAATAATTTAAAATTTTATTCATAAAATAGCATACTTATTATATTTTCGACCTGAGATAAGAAAATTTTGAAATAAAGAATTTGAATTAAACAATTCCGAAGTTTTACATAATTTATTTTTAATAAAAAGCTTAATTACAATAGGTTTTTTTAATTATTTTTATGTTACACCCATTTAACTCAAAAATAACTAGTAGTGTAGTGGAGGGTTAAAATTGATGACAATAATTATAACGATTGTTTAGTAATTTGCTTTTCTATTCTTTAACATCTTTAAAGAATGCGCATTATAAACAATAAATAATTTGTAATGCGATAATTCAGCATTTAATAATACTTCATGCAATAATTCAACATTTTAATAAAAAATACCTGTACATTCAGCTGCTAATGAATTTTTATGAAAACTAATTTTATATAAATATCGCACTAAAACACGAAATTATTTCCAGTGAAAAACAATAGCCTGGTTTAAATGAGACTCGAAATCCTTAGAATTATTAATGTCTAGTGATTTTTGGCCCCTATGAAAAAATGCAAAAACAAAGAGAACTTTATTGGCGGCATTTAATCGGGAAAGTAACCAGTAAAAAAATCTGTAAATTATAAAATAATGAAAACTAAGAAAGGCCAAGGAAAATATATTATAATAATTGATATAATTAAAAGTATAAAAAATACAGTAAACATTTACTGAATCTCAAATCAATGGACTTCGATTTAAATTACCACACTTTTACTAATATTGCTGAGCTTATCTCGCTATTTTAATGAGTTTGAGGCATTTTTTCTCTTTTCAAATTCACTTCTGAAAAAGTTTTCATTTAGTAATATGGCATGTACATGAAATGTTCGCTTTTAACAATATACAACATTGCAACGATATTTCAAGTGCAATATTTAATTTTATACCTTACTATTAGTGCAAGATTATTATTTGTAACTCAATTCACGATTTATTGGACTTCAATTTTTCACCTTCACTCTTTCGTCCCAATAAATCGTTAAATTGAAATTTACTATAACATTATATTTATTTTCTGATGACTTCATGATTTTTCGTACAGCATAAAAATTTCAAATTTTTATAGAAGATTTAAACATATATTTATATATATATTCTTTGATGTTCTTATATAGAGATAAATATTTTAGAATCTATTTCTTAGAATCTTTTCATTCCTCTTTTTATGATATCTGGATTTTCTTATTCCTAATTTTCGATATATTTTTTAATATACTCATGTATTATGTTTGAGATAAAGTCTGCCGAAATTTATATTCGAATACACCATTGCACATTAGTAAATAACCATGATTGTTGACTTTCGTAAAAGCAGAGGCACTATTCTTCTTTTTAAGTTATTTGGATTTTCTTATGTTTCTAATTTTCCATGTATTTTATTTAATGTACACATATATTACCTGAGCTAAACTAAGTCGAAATATTTATTTTAATATAATAAATACATCAGTAAACAAACTGTTGAAGAAAACCATGATTGTTGACTTTCGCATAAGTAGGAACAATAATGTTCAAACTTTTTCAACTTTATCACGACGCAAAACAAGAAAAAAAAAGAGCCACAATAGGAGAATACGTATATAAACAAACAAAACTCGTCCTACCTTTGCCGGACGATCTTCATAACTCCTCGTCATTCCCAAGACCGGAACTTTCATGTGGGATCCCAAAAGAGACACATAAAAAGAGAGCGGGGGTCCCACGAAGGAGACCAGGGCGGCCGGCGGGGGTTGCTGTCTCTTCAGGGCATTGCACAAGTTGACCAGGAGGGGCTGGGATGCTCTGGGGGAGAAAATGGGGGTGGCCAGCAAGGTCACATCCCTCTCGAACAGCCCACTGTCCGAATCACTGACCGCCTTGCGAAGGGCCCGGGCCAGAGCGTTTCCGCCCCTGGTGTCCCCCTCCTGGGGAAAGACGGCTATGAGGTGTAAAGGAAGGGCACTCACTGACTTGGGGGTGAACAGGCAAAGTATCCACAGTAGGTGACGAAGTAGAACCAGGGGGGACATAGTGTCCTTGAGGGGTCAGGGGGCACCGTCCAGCCGCCCTCTTCGGGCTGCTGGTTCATCAGTGCCCTAGCAAATCAAGAAGCGTTCCACCACTGTCGTCGTCTCGCAGCTGCGCCCCTTGCGTCATACTCATCATCCGGAGGTTGAATGAGTGGTTGCGAGCGGGTGGGAAGCAAGGCCGGACAACGGAAGTGGCGACTGTAGCGCCATCGCGCGGAGCACGGATTTGGGACACGGAATAATATTTGCTCAAAGTGAGTTTTTCTCTCTCGTTTCTGTTGTGTTCGATGGGAAAAAAGTTTAAGGGTGTGTTGTTGTTGGTGTTGTCGATGTTCGGAGGTTTACTTTTTGTTGGGATACTTTCCTCAGGATCTGAAGGAAATTAAATGTTCCTACAGGAAAGAGGATGTTTTATTTAAGCGTAATGCGTGTCGAGTCCACGGCGGAGTTGCTTAAATAAATCTTAAGTCGATAATCAATTGTTTTATAATATGTGGTGTTATAAATGCTTAAAATAAGAAATAATTTTTATAAAACATTTTTTATTTGTCTTTACTGATTTTTACTGCTACTTTTTCTTTGCTATTCTTGTGAATATTTTATGAATAAAGGAAAGTACTTTTCAAAAAGCATTTATTTAACTTCTGAAATTTATAGCTTAACTGCTATATAACTTATTTGGACATCTTTTTCGTAACATATGTGTTGTATTTTATTATTGGAAAATCAGAATAAACTAATAAATGGTTATATATAAATAAATAAATATCTGAAGGAATAAAAAAGAAACTATCTATAAAAAAACTATAAATAAATAATAAAACTAATAATTGTAATGAAATTATTCAAAAAAAATTCTAGTCATTAGCAAAAATGACAGAAGTTCGCAAATTACACACAAAAAAATGAAAAGTATTATGTTTTAGTTTTGTCAAAATTTTCAGTTCTGTTACAAAATTCTAACTTTTAAACTTAGAGTTCTGATGCGGAACAAAACAGTTTTCAGGATGCTAAGAAATAAGAAAATTACTAAGCGGACTGAAATGCCGTTATGCTGCTAAAAAACTGCAACTTTAAACAATTCTTGTTCTTGACGAAGTATTGTTCTCGAAGAGTTTTGCTGCACTTGAAGTGCTTACTTAAGAGAAAATTCATTTCGATTATAAAATTTCAAAGTATGTTCTTTTCGAATATACACTCCAGTCATTTTGGAACATTACCAAAGCATTCTTTTCTCATTAAAAACTAATGCTTTTAGACATTAATGGAGAATGAAATAATGTATTACTGTCAAAAGTCGATGAAGGTCCTAAAAACTTCTGACAAAAATTTGAAAATCGTTGCTTATTCGTACTTATTTTAGTAATTAGAACATTCCTGATACCATCTGATTGCTTTAGTATTTAAATTATAATACTCGTATGATATTAGGCTAAAAAATATTATGCTTGAAGTTACTCATCGCAGGGTAATACCATATAAGTAATGGTATTAACGATGTCGATATATGTACAAAGCTCGAAGAACAATCGCGATCGATGAATATTTTATTTTTAAACATTTTTATTTAACTTGACTTGTTTCATGCTTCTAAAAATGAAATTTTACAATCGATTTTTCATTTACTTCCTGGCGTGCTAGAGGCATGAAATTATCTACTCTCATGTATTCTCGATAAGAATACACATTCTATCTATTTTAAATTTTTACTAATAGATCTAGAAACAATTGATATCTAGATTAAAAATTAGAAAACCATTTAAATAAAAAAATCCGCTGCTTAAACGCTGATGAAAGTGTATTTTGAAAAATTATTTTTAATTAATTTTTTAAAGAAAAATCAAGAGTGTCCTCCTTTAGGCTTTCAATACAGGATGATTCTAAAATCATGGGGCAAACTTCAAGGGTGGGTCAGGCATATAGAAACAAATCATTTTTATAATAGAATATGGGGCCGCGAACTCAAACGGGGGACAGTACAGGTTGCTCTTTGCCAGTGAATTAAGAAAAAGAAACGGATACACCAGATAAAGTGTGCACCACATGTTTAATGGAATACAAAAACACAACAGCACCAGGTGTACGAATAATAACATGCGATGCGTATGTAGCTTCAGATGGAGTCTTTTGAACACTTCCTTTTATTACTCTAAATGTTTGTTGTTGATACTGCATCGTATCTGATATGCTGCGTACGATTTGTAATGGAGTTGTTACTGTGAAAGACCGAAATTGGAGAATGTCGACTTTCACCGATGAATGTCGACACATGCCACAAACATTCACCGGAGATTATCAACATTCACCGACCGGAGAAACTGACATTCACCGACCGGAGAAACTGACATTAACCGACCGGAGAAACTGACATTCACCGGAGAATATCGACATTTGCCAGATATCGGTCTTTCACAGTAACAGAGTTATTTATGCAGCTGTTTTGCTGT
>BGPR01006584.1:18022-32594 GCA_013235015.1 Araneus ventricosus | reverse complement strand
ACAGTACAACCCCGTTTATCCGAAATAAAGGAGGGGGTGGAGCCGTTTCGGATAACGATTTTTTCGATTAAGCCGTGAACATTCATTACTATTTTGTATCTAAATACAGTGTGTAATTCTGATAAGTTTGGAGTGTAAAACGAATTCAAAACTCTCTTTGTAGGCTGCATTTATGTTCTTTATTAAAGTTAACCCTCCGACGGACGCAATATTAGTACCGATAAGTATGGCCGCAATGCACCTGACAGGCACAGGTAAACACTATCATAATTAATATTGTTAATACCCGTTAGTTTTTATTTTAGCATTCTAAAATGAATCACTGACCATCTTGGGGATGATTAAAAGACAAAAATGGGGATATCGTTCCAAAAAAGTCTCGCCTTCTCAATTATTTCCGTGTAGTAAAGTATATGTTTGTTGGATTAATAATTTCAGAGACATTTCGGATAACCCGGGTTTCGATTAAAACGAGTTCTGTTTGTATACGAAAAGTAATGTGACTATAAAAAATTCAACCTTGAGATTTTGACGAATCTCCACTTATTAGATCTTCTTGAGTCCGAAATGGCATAGCATTTTTGGAATTATATCTGAGTGTATGGGAACACGATAAATGGAAGCGCAACAAGCCAAATATATAACATATACAGTAGAGTCTCGATTGCTCGAGTTTTCCACAAATCCGAGTTAGTGAAAAAAATCAGTTTAGTTCCCAAATAATGACCAACACGTGAAAGAATTACTGCATCTGGTTTTTATTGTTGTTCGACGGATCATATGTCCACTGCGCACCCCGAAGCCACCTGCAGAAATGCCCCCTCCCGAAGAAAACGGGATATATATAAGATCGATATATAGGAGCAATGTGTTTCAACAAAAAACAATTGACAATTATTTTAAGATAAAATTAACCTGTTGCTATCGCAGTAATGCAATAATATGCCAGTACATTTTTCATTTAAATATACAAAATTTAAAAATTGCTTTTACTCCCATTTATTTATTTATTAAATTTTATGATTTCAATAATTTGAGTTTTCGATAGTTCGAGGTAGGTCCGGTCCCGTACACCTCGAATTATCGAGATTCTACTGCAGTATGGACTTTTTACGCCAAAACTGTAGATTTGTTTGAAATTTTGGACAAATAATCTTTCTGCATTCATGGATTTGGTCCAAACATGAATGCAAATCTACAATTTGGGCATGGATTGAACATGCTTAACTTATTAATGCCTAGCGTCTCTTTTTAGGGACATTTCTAAAATTTCATCATAAACTCACAGGAATTATTTTCTCGATATAAATTTTACAGAAAAAGTTTATTTAGGTATTCATTTCTTCTATATGCAATCGATGGTATCACGTTTTAAGCATTCTGTTGATAGTGTAGCCTTTCTATTTTCAAGTCAGCCTCGAAAGTAATTTTTTTGCAATGTTAAGAAGAAAAGGATAAATTAAAATTATTTATCAGTTATTTGACTTGAATTTAACGAATATATCAGTAAGTACAATTGAGGTTTGTCTTGTTCGGAATTTCACATAATTTTAGATTTTAGTAGTTTATCTGCATTTGCATTGCGTCCCTAAATAGGGAGGCTGGGCTTAGGACGGCAATAAAATGTATATTTTTTAAGCAAGGAAATTTTTGTGAATTTTCCAGTTCGTTTCACAACATATTGTAATATTAGTATACATTACATTACACCACCTGCATCCCCGTGTTTAGAGCCATTTGGCTCCTTTCCGGTTTGGATGGATGGAGGCGAATTTAATTTTTTAAGAAAGGACAAAAACAAATAACAGGTATGATTGGTCTATGAAGAAAAGAAGCTGCTTCAATTACCATTTTAATTGAAAGGATTTCAGCTTCGAAAACCGAATTGCTGTGATCAAGTTTACCTTTCCATGAGGCTATTATTCCATAGTTTTCGAGAATGCAATATGCGCTACCAGTGCCTTATTCCGTTTTAGATCCATCAGTACATATAGCCTTGGCTCCTGAGTCTGTGATTTTCTGCAAATGAAATTTGATTGTGGAGAAGAAAATTATGGGGGTGAATATGAATTCCACTGCTTTTTCTCTCGTAATCTGTTGGACTGAATACAACGGTGAAAAAGTTGTATGAAGATCTTGCTCGAGCATAAGTTGTTTGGATTTGTAGGTGGACGGGTTGAAGACCGGTGACCAATTGGAGAGCAGCGGTTGGGGTTGTCCTGTATACACTAGTAATATAAAGGAGAAACAGACATTGAATGGAATTCAGCTTTTTTTGGAGTCGGGATATCATATTATGTCCCCATGCAGCTTCTCCATGGCATAGTGTTCTTTCTATAACTGTTTTATACAATAGCTTTCTGATGTTCTTGTTGATACCCCAAGTTTTTCCTGTGATTCTGCAGAGATGTTGGTATTTATCCATGGCTCTTTTGCCCCGCTCTATTACATGTGGTAACTAGCTTAATTTATGATCTATTGTAAAGCATCATTAAAAAAATGCGACTTGGGCATTAATGGCTTTATGGAATGTCGTGTTTTGAATTATAGCGTTCATTTACTCACCCACAGGTAGGTTGACATTCAATCATTATTCCAAATTAATTGTTTTGATCCAATTAATTTTTGATCCTTCATTTACCGAATTAACTTACCAAAAACTTTTCAATTTTATTTTGGCATCATTAGATACGTTTTAATGCAGAATAACCCCAGGAAAGATGAAAAAAAATTTTAGTTCAATAAAATAATTTAATTAATTTATTAATAATTAAAAAATGTAATTATTTTCTTCGTCTACCATCTACTGCTACCTGTCGGAACTACATACCTCGTGTTCGTTCATGTGATTACTGTCAGGAAAAACGACCAAATTACGAAGATGTAAGAGTTATTAAAGAAGTACTTTTAAGTACCGTCGGGAAATAAAGGGTTAAATCGTCGAAAATCATCAACGTCAAATATTTTGACACTTAACAATACTTTCTATTTATACGTTTTATGTGTGAGAGCAAGAAATAGGTTTTGAGATACAGTCATTTTCAGCACTAAAATATCTACCCACGTTAAAATAACCATTTTAGCGAAATATATTGAACGTTTTCATTTATTTCTTTAAAAGGATCGTTTCGTAGCATTCCAGAGCTGTTTTGTATCTTTTTCGAAATAGAAACGAAACTAAAGTTACCTTAATGTCACTTTCACTTAAAGCAAGATACAGAAAGCGGTAGCTTGGAATGTCTTTTGAACTTGGGCTTCAGCTAGTATTCCGCGCAAAATAAATTTATAAATTAAGATACTTGGAAGGAGAAATAAATTAATAATATTTGTGATAACATAAAATACTTCCTTGATTATGTTTTCTAAAGTTTGATTTGATGACTTATATGCGTTTTTTTATTTATGATGTCATTCTTGTAAAGTAATTGTGTTTTTCCTTATAGTTACAAGCATTTCAAGGTATTTAGTGCTATTTATGAAGATCTTAGTTCGTGATACGAATAAAAATCGTTGCAAAATATGTTTAAAGAAATGAAGACATGTTGTAATGAGTCTCAGATCTCACTATGAAATGCGTCTGGAAGCAAATCTTATCATTAAAAATTCCCAAAATTTTATCTTAAAAATCAAAATGTTCTTTTTAAAAGGAGTGTGTATAATTATATTCATTATGAAATTTTTATCACGCCATAAGTAATATCGAGCGTACTCAAACAGTTTTTGTATTTTTAGAAGAGGGTGTTCGAATTTCATAATTATAATTTTGTTATCCCATTCAAAAAAAATGATTCTTTCCCTAAATATTTTATAGTGGAAATTAAGAAGTGTTGGCAAAATTTGATGAAAAGGTTTTATTCAAATAATCAACTTTTCAAGGCTGTTTTAACAAGCAAGAAGAACCTTTGTATATGATTTGCTTACCAGCGCTTTTACATGATAGTAAAAAAGATGAAGAAACTCTTAAGTGATGATTTTACTCTTGTGATATTTATTTTTGATGCGGATACTTCATCACTTGCAAGTAAACGGATCGCTTTACGAATGAAGAAACGACAACACGACGGTTTCTGCGTTAGGAAATTCTGCATTTAAATTATGAAATAACTTATATAATATGAAATAACTTGCATTCATTTCTAAATTTATATTGTCTCTCGTAATTTTTCTATAAGATTCGAAGCACTCTTTATTTAAGGTTTTACGTCATTGCTTTGAATTAGTCACTTTACTTGACATCTAAATTCACAGCTATTTAACAGGAATCGTTTGACGTTGTCTGTACTATAATCGCAGCTGATATGTAGATCTACTGATTGTTAGCAGAGTATACGGGATGTCCACATTTATCGTGGCCTAAGAGCTAATTTCTAAACCGTTACAGATAGACACGTAGTTCCAATTGGAAAAAAGCTTTAAATGACAGGAGGAATTATATTTCATGTTTTTTTAGACACTAAATATATTCCTGAAAATATTAAGAATTTTAATTTTTTAACGGTACCCCGGTCCTGTCAGTCATATTTAGCAAAATATTCTTCACACGCTAACATTTTAAATAAAAAAATTCATTCTTCTGCGACTAAAGCTAACAAGTTATGGAGCTTTGAATTTCATAATTTTAAACCAATCAGCGGCCTCGACGAGTAAATGTTACGCACTGATTGGCGGATCGTCTTCGAGGTGGCTATTGAAATGGTGAAAAGTGGTCTAAGTCAGCGATGTTCAAAGCTCCATAACTCGATCAGTTTTAGTCGCAGAAAAGTGGAATTCTTTTTTGTTTAAAATGATAGTGTGTGAAAAATATTTTACTAAATATGACTGATAGGACCGGGGGACCGTATAAAAAATTAAAATTCGCAAATTTTTCATAAATGTATTTATAGACTCAAAAAACATAAAATATAATTCTTCCCCTCATTTAAAGCATTTTTTCTATGGGAACTATATGTCTATCTTTGATGGTTTAGAAATTAGCTATTGGACCAAGATAAGTGTGGATACCCTGTATATACCCTGTATGCGTCTTTAAGAGGAAGTATCTGTAAGATGCAGGTGTAGTAGGACGAGCATCCACTCTGTAATGTGGAAATATCGTAACTGTAAATATGTTCTGAAAGTGTTGATTGTTCTAATAAATGTTTTTCAACTTATTCTTTCGTCATTACTGATGTAATTGGATCGTTATTTTATTCACTGGAATTCCACTCGCAACGGCCATGAAGTTTTTAGCTTATCATTCAGCAACTGTTTCATAACCAAAGTTATAAGCCAAGCTGCAGCCAAGCTTTATAAGGATTATGGTCTTTTTTGGATCTAAATAGAATAAATCTTACAAGGGTCATTGGCCAGCTCGCTTCCTGTCCCTAACAGTTTTCATGATGATTGAGAAAGCATTAGGGAAACTGAAGGAACATTTGAGCGCCCTAATGCTTTCCCTGAAAGTTCCTCGATGCTTAGAGGTATCGTAATCGTCAAAGCTCGAGATTTTGATGAATTTTCATGTTTTAGATCTCTCTGTATCTAACAAACCATTTTTATATTTATGCTTTTGTGTGAACACGATAACTGTAAAGAGCAACGAGCTTTACAGATAAAATTTGATATGGGGTCTTTACAAGAAAATAATAGATTTTATGAATTTCAAAATCAATCAAAGGAAAGTCTATCTAGCTGTTTCCTTCAGTGTCTATGTGAAAACGATAAGTTAAGTATAAATACGTAAAGAGTTAGTTGAATGAAATTTGACATGCGGTTTTATCAATTTAATTGCATTTGTGCATCGGATTTTGGATGAAAGCAATCATCAAGTTGATTGCCAGCAGGTATATTTATTCGCGGTAATCTAAATACGATAATTCGAGAAAGCAACAAACTACACTGTAAAAAAAATCCCGCAAAATTTACGGTTTTAAACTGGCAGCTGGGTTGGTTGTGCAAAACCGTGAAAGTTACGAAGTAAATCCGTAGTCACAACGGTTTTTTACCGTATGAGATCACGGTTTCTCAGTAAAAATTAAATCATCGAAGTAAGTGACGTCATGGACTGAGTTGAGTTGTTTTTCTCCTTGTGTTCGAGTTGAAATGTGCTGATATGTATTATCAATTCAATAATTAATTAATCTAATTTTTAATTCAACTTACTTGGACGATTTCGATGCAAGATGTTGACAAAACTTCTAACTCCTCCGAGCCGGGGATCGAAACCGCGTTCATAGAGTTAGAGGGCAGTCGCTCTAACCACTAGACCACCGGGGACTTCATGCAATATGGTAAAAATAATCTATTTGAGTTTTAAAGTCACTATAGCTCTAGTGGGCTATAGTGACTATCTATAGCTCTCTACCTAATGGTATAAAAATCAACTATTACCAGAACACGTGTTTTAAGTATAGCTTTTATGAGTGACAAGAGGTTACTGCAACATGTATAAACAGTTAGATAATGCCCTGTTTAATATGATATTTCATTTGTTTCTTTGTTTTAAATAAAAAGGTTTTTTAATGTGTCAGTTTTCCTACTAAATGATACGTGTTTCATTTGGAAAATGGATGATTCTGAATCGAATGAAATTAAGTTTTTTTCGCAAAATGTTAAAAGCTACATTATTCTTCAAACTTCTAAGCTTATTTTGAAAATTAGAAAAAGTATTAGTGGTGATATATTTTTTCTTCCTAAATTATTTATTATTTAATTTTTTTGTTAATGCATAATTAAAGTCAATAAATTCACTTATTCCACTATAGCGGAGATGGAACCCTATTAAAAACATGAAAAAAAATTACATTTAAGAAAAGGGAAATCGTACGGAAAGCAATACCGTATGAAAAAAAAATGGAACATTGACGGTTTAAAACCGTTTATGGCTGGAGCGGAAAACGGTGAAAAACCGTTTTGTCAACAAAACAGCTTTAACCCTTTATCTACTGCATTATGAACTACTGAAAATTTCTTCATAAATATATTTTTTTAGCTGCCATATTGATAATTAAAGAATATACAAGAAAAAAATCTTCCCGGTGCGAAATTTAATTTATTAGAACTAATTAATTAAAGTGGTACTTAAAAGTACCGTCAGTACACTGTGTATAAATTTCCTCATAATAAAAAAAAAATTACGGATGATATTTCTAATGAAATTTAACCTCTTAAAAATGCTAAATAATCAAAAAACACTCATAAGAAAACAAAGAAATTATCAAATTGACATAATTTTATTTTATACATAATAAAGGTAGAAATTCACATTTGAAATTTCATTTTTATGAATATGGATATGAATGAATGTTTTTATGAATGTGAATTTGAAGAAACTCACATTCATAAAAACAATTTTTTTTTTCATTTACGCACAAAAATATATTACAAGTTGAGCATTTTGAATGTGGTTTTGATTGAATATTTTTGAGTGCACAGAATTCACAACGTCCTCAATTCGACACGAATGTTGGCCAATGGCATCCTTTATTTTCTAAACGAACATCATTAGAAACAGACAAATTTCCTTTTCTTCTCTTTTTTGAACACAAAGTTTGTTCATCTCCATTAGAGTTAGGTCTCCCTTTTCGTTTTGGTTGTGGTTTTGATTTTGTTAGTAATCCTTTGGTAATGCAGCGTTTATATTCGAGGGACGACATTTTCTCACGACGCACTTCCACATATGCAATATATGAATTTGCATATGCCATTTCTAGCATAGCAAAAAAAAAGCCTGTGCCACCATTTTTTCGATTTTCTGTCCCTATCATAAATAGCACATAACATGTCGGCTTTATCAATTCCCCCCATGTGTCCATTGTAGTCTTTTACAACAATGGGTGCGGTAACGTCAATTTTGGTACCATCTTGGAGTCTCCTTTGGACTTTGCAAGTGTCGTTTCCATGATAATTCGAAAGAAAGTGTACGGATCGATTGTCCTTCCATTTGAAGAAGGATATTCCTTGATCAGATATTTGATAATCTAAGTCCCTTCGTTTCATTTTTTTATCATCAATAAGTTTGTGTAACCCAAGTCTATCAGGACGAATGGTGCCGACTGCAGATATATTTTTCTTTTTCAAATACTCAAATAGTGGCACGGAAGAAAAAAAAATTGTCCATGATGATGTACTGGCGGTTCTTATAAGTACCGCCAGTAAGTATACTACGTGTACTGGCGGTACTTATAAGTACCACCGAATAATTCGACCGTTAATCACATTACATAATCTATTATCTTATAATGATTGGACAAATAATATTCTAAGACAATACAGAATGAATAAAAAAATACAACACTTACCTTTGGTTTGATATTATATATTTATAGCAAAGAAAAGATAAGAGCGGCAATCCGCACAAAATGGCAGCAAAAGAACACAATGTCCGTTCGAAAATAGCTTTCTTCCTCGCAAAATTCATCAGCCTAGAACAACTACTGCCATTTTTCATGAAAAAGTAGAGTTAAAAGACTGTTTCTAAAACGTACCATCAGAATATAAGTAATGGTTGTTGTGCTATAAAGTTTTAAAGTGATTGGTACTTATAAGTACCGTCAGTAGATAAAGGGTTAAACCGTCAAATATACGGAGAAAGTCCGGGGGAAAAAAAACGGATATTTTTTACAGTGTAGATGGATCAATTTTAGCATGTGGTTTTACACGAACGCTACCCCCTCCGGGGAGGGACGTACCACGAGTACGTGGATTAGAAGTCGCCGGATAAATAAGCGGATTTTCGTTTCCCTGATTGCCCTAGTAATGGTGTGGGTTGAATTCCTCCGGGAGGGCTGTGGGCCGTGGCTGGTGATGGCTGTTAGGACTCTGGCCTCAGTATCCGAGCTGTTGCAGCGATCATTCTTCAAGTGACTCGGACGCCAAGGCAGGACTGGAATAGCTCGACTTAGGCCATAAACGACTCGAAATACATTGAGAACAACTAGGCAGTCCCCACATACCCCAGAGGAGAATATTGCATCTACGATATTTTTTTGGGTCGCGGGGAAAGTTTTCCGGAGATGCGATACTCTCCACAAGGGTATGTCGGGTCTGCCTAGCTGTTCTCAATGTATTTCGAGTCGATTATGTAAGGATCTGAAAATGACTTGTTTATTGCTTCTACGACACAAATCCAAAGTGTGTGCCTAGCCTTAAGGTTACACCAACACTTTAGATTTGGGTCAAATTTTAGATCCAATCGGTGAACGGGAAGAGGTGCTGTTTCAAATCACGTACTCGATTTTTTTTCACTATTCGATGCCCTAAACTAAAGTAACTAAACGCAAAACACGCCATAATGTCGCTGAGGGGAATCGAGAGGAAAATACTAGAGCTGGTTTCCATCCATTTATTCGGGAAGTACATACATTTGACTCTGTGCTTCTCCTGAATAAAACAGTTATGTTTTCTGTCGTCCCTTGAAAAAGTATACCAGACATAAAGACTGGTAGGCTCTTTATGCTTCATGGTATTTGTGGGCAAAATATGAAGAAAATCTATTCAGTAGTTTGGATTTATTTTATCTTTATAAACTATTTTTCAACTTCACTTTTATTTATATAGATTAAGGGCTTTAGATGTAAGGATCTCCCCATTTCTTGCATAGAGACTATATCGGAAAGAACACTGAGCTACATTTAATTCTTTATTAAATACTCCAAATTAACCCTTTGCGGACAAGCTACTTTTTAGAACACTCAGATCACCCACTTTATGCGCCTTCTCGTTTTATCCTACTATACGCTTATTTAATTATACACATCTTTATTTTTTATTATATAATAAGATTACAAGTTGAATGCATGGATGATACAAACATTTGTGCTCGAGTTTGAGTCGCTATATTGTTTGTGAACTGGATTGTCCTCCACTTCAGTCTCAAAATCAGTTTCCTGGTCACTGTACTAAGTCACTTCTCCATTGAGATAAAATGCACCAGATTCGTCCTCGGCTGCTCTTTTCTTGCTTAATTCCTCCCAAACAGCCGAATATTTCTCTGTAGGGACAATTTCCCACCGTTTCGTCATAGCCAAGTTGGTTTATGGAGAGCGTTTCATGCACCTTCAAGCACGAGCATACCGAACTAACTGATTCATTGTCAGTGGAAACTATCGGAGTAAGTAGTTAGAATGATAATTCGGGGTTAGAGGGGTGGACAGCTCTCCAACTTCGATAATTTTTATTCAGCTTATGATAAATACCCACTGACGGACTCTATACGCCGTGCCTGTCCGCAAAGTGTTAAATACTCACGTCCGACTCTTTTGCTAGACGTTTCCATAAAGGCAGGCTTAGTAAAATATTTTCTGCTGTTAAAAGAGCTCTTAAGCTCGATTTGCATTCTGTTAAGTACTCGAACCGGGGATGGGGCATCATGATTTACGTGAATAAGAAGTCGCTGGATAAGTAAATGGTTTCTCGCTTCCCTAGTGGGTACAATAATGGTTTAAGGCCGAGTTACCTCTATTCCGATGACGGGATGTACCTCCTGCTGGAGGGGCTGTACTGATGCTAGAGATAGGCCTTAGGATTCTATCTGCGGTTTCCGTGTTGATGTCGTGAGGACTATCATTCAGTTCGCCCCGGATGCATAGACAGGGCGGGGGAGGTATCTTGTGGGTATCCCTTTAGAATGGGGAAAAGGCGGAGCTCGTCCCACAGTGACGTCATCAATGCGCATGATGTCTGTGAGCCTAAGTATTTTTACTTTGAAGTAACCTTGACTATTCTAGGTGACCTCGAACTACAGATCTAAATTTAACCCTTTCGGCCCTAATGGGGATATACGTCTCGGAGATTAGACTTCATTCCCTAGTGGTAAATAAATCCCACTTTTACATGAATTTTTATGTTTTCAGTGTTCTTGAGTAATTGGGGAATAAAATTATAATTAAAGATACTTGGATACACCCTCAGACTGCAAATGGCGGACATCATTTTGTTGTCTTCGTAACAAGATTATAGTACGAAGCTGAAAAGTTGTTTCCCAGGCATGCTAATCTTATGATAGGAAAGAGAGTTTTACAGACGCTGTACTGGAATGATTGTCACAGAAGATTCCCAGAAAACGGGAAAAGTAAAAACCTTTAAACTCATTGTATGCTTCTTGTAGTATGCTAATATTAAATTAAACTACTTTTCACAGTAAAATTTTAATCGTGCAAAATTCGGGTCGATCTACGTTTCGAAAAATAGCATTAAACTTCTCCACTTCTTATTTCCCTGGGTGAGTTCTATAAATAGAAATTGCAGATTATTCACTTTAACCTTCGGAAATACTAAGTTACTTCCTCTCAAACATTTATTTGGAGTCTCTTTTCGCTTTTCACAGCTTATCTCTTGAGTTATATATATATATTTCTTCAGAAGCTCTGCTTTCATTTTAAAAGGCATTCCTTTGAAAAAGCGGACGAAATAAGCAAAAAATGAGATATGTGATACAGAGTAAATATATATGCTTAAATAAACTCACATTTGTCAATTTTGTGTGTTCTTTTTGGTATTTCTTTCTAAAAAAATTTAATTTTAGTAAGTTAACGGTGACATAAATTAGTTTTGATGTTTTAAAGCGCAATCGAAATACGTAGTAAGATCTAACTCAACTATGCTAAATTTTGAAATAGTGGATATTATTTTATTCTATACGCATTTTGTGTTGACAAAAAAATACAGAGTGAACGTTACTGTACGTTGAAAACTCCAAGTGGCAATAACATGAATGGGAATTAAAAGCACTTTATATATAAATAATATAGTTTTTAAATTTTTTAATATTCTTTGAACTGAAGCAACTTATCTATTTATGCATTTCAGGAATCCGCAAGAGATTTTAAGAAATAATACTGTTTCATGCCATTATTATTTCTACTTTGTGTGTATCCTTTCACCAACCTCTATTATAAAGAAGATAGCAAAACTGTTTCATGATTTTATTTCACAGTTATCCGTTAATTGCCCAAAATTATCCAATTAGGGTGTCTACTATCCAGTTGAATGTCTGACATCATCCGGAAAGAGAGACGGTTATTCAACTGTTCAGAATATGCACAGATTATTTAGACAATTGGAGTCTGAGGGGTAAATTAACTATTGATCAAACGCCTTATAATTTCTAATTTGAACTGACTAGGGTTCGGTATCATCCACATGATCTACTTATTTCTGTTGCGCCAGTCCATTCAGACTGTTCGATTAGTGTATTTTACATAATAGTAAATACAGTGACCTCTCACTTATACGCGCTCTCTTTTATGCGCGTTTTTCACTTATACGCGTTTTTTTTCGAGGTCCCAGTCAGGGATATAGGAAAACAATGATGACTCTTACTCATTTATGCGCCGTACTGAAAAAGCACCTCTCACTTATGTGCGTCGCAAAAAATTTTTTGTTCAATTTTGTTCTACTTCTAGGAATGCATTCCCTCCCTCTTCCTCTATTGCTCAGATTCCAAGAACACATTTCTCTAACTTACACACAGGGGTGTAGGTGGGGATTCTTGTGATTGACGTCAGTAAAAGTCGCATTTATGCAGCAGCCAATTAGAGAGGTTAGTACGATACGTACCACGTGATATTGATCACTATCGAAAGAACCATCTTTGTAGTTTGGTTAGATGGTTACGTTTTAAAATGGTGAAAAGAACGAAATAGTCGCTTTCGTTTAAAATGGATGTTATTAAAAAATTCGAAGAAAATCGATGCACCTCGAAAAAAGCTTTAGCGGAACATTTTAATGTCCCAGAATCGACGTTTGGAGAGATTTTAAAAAATCGGGAGCATTTCCATTTCCTTTGTGTTCTTAAAATATAATTAACGGGAGTTATAGACGTATTTGCATTTTGAAAACAATCTTATTTACATCTTTCAGTAGTATATACATAGTATTAATTAACAATATATGTACTCTGTATTGATGTTTCACTTTTAAGCTCCATTTTGTGGTTTTTCACTTATGCGCGTCTCTCACATTTGCGCGTTTTTTTCGCTGTCCCCTGCGCCCGCGTATAAGTGAGAGATCACTGTATTAAGATTATGAAAAAGTGTATCATGTTTACATATCATATATTAAATATTACCTTACTTGTAAATTCAACAGATGTACCTCGCAAAACTTTATCTCCGTGTGCACTGTCAGCTTCAAGAGCTTGGGCGCATTAGCCCTGTACGGCACACTACCCTTTAAAGTTTAAATTCAGACAGAAAAAAGTTTGCAGGCAGTATATTTAAGCCTGAAGGAATACACAGGCAAAATTTTGTAAAGATTGCACTTACCATTCTGATTTTGTGGGTGTTCCATGAGCGGGGACACTGCTCCACTAGAACTCAAAAAAGTGCGACTGAGGGGGGCTTTGCAGTGAAGCAAGAAAATGTCTTGGAACACCACTGTTGGTGTTTTTTCGGGTAATTCCCACAATTGTTAATTTGGCCCATTTATAGATGTAAAATCCGACTCTGCCTTTTCCAGCCTTTGTTTAGAATTCTAGGTGGGAATTGGGGCTGCGTAGAAGGCTTAAATAACGCATCACAGCTAAAAATTATGTATCGGCTTGTGTGGGGTCATCATCTATGCTTTCATCTATGCTTGAAAAAGAAGGTTAAAACAGAATAGTAAACCCATTTTTTTCCATTTATAGTTGATTAATTTGAGAAGCGAGTCAAGTGGGTGTTCCATGTAATGGAACACTGAGTCACAAAAAGTTAGACAATATAGAGAGGTGGTGGAGCTCCGTGATTCTGAATTGATTACAGACTTTTCTGCTGGAGGTTCTTGTTATTTTAGCCAAGACATGCGTTTCCAGTATGACAATATTCCAGCACATACCCCAAATGTTTTGTGCTATTGCTTGATCAGAAAATATGGAGCTAAATGGATTTGGAGAGTTAGCCGAATCTCTTAACCACTAATGTTATTAAATTTGCTCCCATCAATTTCTCATGTTCTACGTGTTCATGGAAACCTTGTTTACAAGACTCTTCTTGACAGTGACATGGATCTTATAGCAAGAAGATCCGTTGTAGCCGGTAAAGTCTGCGAAATGTGAGGCATTTTCATCAATGTTTGCCTGTCAATACGACGGCGTTGTTGGCTGTTTTTATAGCAAATGGTCGCAACTTTGAGAATTTGCTTATGTGATAATCTTGAATAAATAAATGTTATTTGAGACTTATAAGTTGCTAGCACAGCTTCCCCTCATGCATCTTCCAGGCATATTTCCCCTTTTTTTTCTTGACATTTTCGACCATATTTTCCTACGCAAAATCATGTTCTTTTACTATTCCCCACCACCCCACCAAATTTGAACGATCTATTCAGAGTCACTCTGTACTAATCATGAAACAATCAAACCAAATAAACTCTTCTTAAATGTAGTAAACTGAATATTTTAAATAAAGATATGCATGATTTGTATCATATTTAATTAATATCATCAAAACAGATTTAAGTCTGCATTCACTTCTGAATGACTTTGTACTTTTTTTGTTCTTTTAATAATTCAAAAGTTTTAAGACAAAATTCCTTCTAAATGCGTATAGTTTATTATACATTAACCTCTGAGTAGATTTTAATCTGTATTTGCTTCTGTATGAATCAGTACTGC
>BGPR01006584.1:256-18012 GCA_013235015.1 Araneus ventricosus | reverse complement strand
ATTTGCTTCTGTATGAATCAGTACTGCTATCTCTTTTTTTTAAACCGCGAAACAGATTTCTTCTTCATTAATAATTGAACAGATTTTAATTGTTATTTGCTTCTATATGAATCCACAATCTCTTTTTTAAACCACCAAACATATTTAATCTTGAATTTAATTTTTTTTTGGATTGTTCACAGTATTGCTTCCTTTCTTTCTTAATCGTCCAATTCTAAAGGAAGAAAGAAAGGTAAATGAAACTCTCTTCTAGAAGCTCATTGCTGGTGACCTCGAACTTCAGATCTAGCTTTAAACAGTGTTTCGAAAAATAGCAGGAAACTTTCCTACTGTTGAATTTCACAGTTCTTATTCCCCATTGTTTTCTGCGAGAGTTCTATAAATAGGAGTGATACATTATTCACTTTATCCCTCGGAGATACTCAGTTGCTTCCTTTCAAACATTTATTTGGAGTCTCTTTTCGCTTTTCATCGGCTATCTCTTGGGTTTCTTTATTTTTCTTCAGCAGCTCTGGTTTCTTGCCAGTGAGCTTCAAGTTTGTTTAGCTTCAGCTATGTTTAAAAATATTTTTATTTCAAAAGACGGAAGAAACAAGCAAAAAGTTATGAGATATGTGTTGTAGAGTAACATAAACATACTTAACTAAAGTTGCACTTGTCAGTTTTGTATGTTCTTTTTTTATTATTTTGTTGCTTAAAAGTTTTGATTTTTGGCTGTGAGTTGCTCTATAGATTTGATGTGGTGTTTAAAAGCGAAACTTGTATATTTAGTTAACATTAATGATATCAGCTTATTTTCTGATAAATTGCTACCTGTCCTTTTACTTTTTAACTATTATCTGTTCATAAAATTTAAACAGAAAAACTTCTTGTCGGTTAAAAATTATCAAAATGAAATATATCAAATAAATATGAGAACATGTATTGATGTATTAAATTTTCATTTATAAATTGCATTTGCTTGAAAATGCAAAATTTTTTTTATCAATGAGAGACTTCTTATATCCCGAATATTCTATAAACATAAATTATAATTTAAACATGTATACCATAGTTAATACATTATACCAAATAGTATTCATTCCGTACATATTCCGCAGTTCTTTTATGATCATAATCAAACCATTAGCTAAATGTTAGACGAATTAAAACTATGGTCGAGTCTCCTTAGTTTCCCCTATTTAGTTCGAAAGGTTCAAAATATTCACCATTTCATTTTAATCCCCGTATTTAAAAGAAACAGGGGAATTTTGTATGATGCATAGGTGTACGCCTATACGAGTAACGGCCCTAACGAGTTTGTACGCCTCAAAGATTCAGTAACCAAGCACCACAAGTCTTTATAAAAACTAGGGAGACTTGATCTAGATGATCTTCTGAAATTGTGAGACGATTGGTATTTTATTAGGTTCATTCCTATTGGGCCTTTGGTATTGGAAGGGGTTTTCATTCCAACTTGAAGGCCATTGTAATGATGCATAGGTGAATTTGTTGTGCGGGTGCCGAAGTAAATTTTCCATTTTTCATTCTTCAGTGGATTTAAACTATACTCTTGAAGGTATGATGAATGAAATATTTCTAAGTTTTTAGCGTACTTGAAGCTATAATCTGATATACAATGGTTCGCAATATCTTAATTCTAAAGTTATTTGATTTTTAAGTCATACAGAAAAAGCCAAATTAGAGAGACTTGAATTATGAAAAAAGCTTGATAAAAAGTACCTTTTGTTATTTATTGCAACTTTGATGTTCGTAATGAAATTTAGCTCAGCGTGTGATTGGGATCTACTTTCTGGTACGGTGGAGTTTGTCGCCAATATGGAAACCATACAATAAAGCTGGATGGTTTTGATAGCAACCCTTCACCTTGATTGTTGACGTAATTGCTAGTGTTTTTGGTAGTTGAGTGTTGTATTAGAACATTTATTTCAAAATTATTCTTAAACAATTATTTAAGGAATAAACCCATAGGATCAATTCTCCCCAGTATAGGGTGAAGTCTCCCTCAAGGTAGGGAAACTTGACCCCAAGTAATTTCGTGACATATATTTACTTTATATTTAAATGGGATATCAATTTAGCATGAGCACATATCTAATTCTTAGAAACATTCCATATGATTACTTTATAAAGATTTCTTTTATGACAATAATCAAAATATTCGCTAAATATTAGATAAATTAAAACTAGGGTCTAATTTCCCCTATTTAGTTGGAAAGGTTTCCTCACTGAACAAGGTGATAAAATATTTTGTAGGTTTAAAAATTAAGAAGAGTAATTTAGAGCAGAGAATTTGAATTATTCTTCTTTGATGCATAGGTATAAGTACTCTGTAAAAAAGAAAACGAAGTCGATGACTTCGTTAGGATGAGATTTATACCAGACTTTTTTTTTGATAGCATTCTTTTCACAATTCTTTCAACTTTTATATAATTACGTTAAATTTTCAAGAATTTTTGTTCTTAAATTATAAATTAAAAATACCACATAATTTATAGTTGTTAATTTTATTTCTTTTTCTTTACATATCTTTCAATTTAGCAGGAGACGGAAGTTATCAGATGGTGATTTCTGAGTTGAAGGAGAAGATCTAAAATTTGATATCACCTCGAATTTATTTACATTTGGAAATTTCTTTATTCATGTGGTTAACATATTTCTGTTATATCCGGTAACTTTATTTTTGAGATCCAGTCATCTATTGTAAGCTAGGAGTGGACACATACACACACGCGCGCGCGTAACCCAAACTGTTGCATATGATACTTACAGATTAATAGAACTTTGGCGTAATAGTGTTCATTAACGGCATCATTTACGATCCAGCAAACTCTGAACAATTACCAAGATAATATCTTAGTTGGAATCTTTCTTTTAAACATTACGCATCACGCCAACATGAGGAATTTAAGCCATATTAAAGTGTAACAGACCCTACACAGGCTATAAAATAACTTGAGCTGTTTAGAGCTCAACTATGAAAAGTCTGGTCAGCCAAATTCGATATATATACTGTTCCGAGTATAGCTTAGAGTTTATATTTATGGTAAAAAAAATTCCAATTTTCGCAACCAACCGAAATATGGGGCTCTACACTCAGTTAACTAAGTAAGTTACTGAAAGATTTACAAAATTCATAATTTCCTCTGAAAATTTTATTTTAGAAAGTTTTATGCATCTGGTTTAGTGAGTTTATACTGCTAAACTCAGAAAAGTGAAGCGTACATCCTCCTCCATTCCACCTTTTTCATTTAAATAATCTTCTCACGTTAGATGTGTTCAGCAAGTTTTACGGTGACATTTTAGTTACGAACGCATTATAAGCCGCACATTTCCGTGCTGGCGACATCCGTGCTTCTCGGATCTCTCTCCTTGTAATTTTTGATTATGGGATTATATAATTTGTGTGCTTTACAAAAGGAATATTGATAATCTAACCACGTTATAAAGAATTAGAAAGCGTTGCAAGTCAGCCAAATCAACGCTGAACTGCTGCTTTCTGAGGTAGAACATGCAATCCTAAGAATGCTACTTTTCGAACCTTTGATTGGGACAGTGGTGGCCTAATGGTAAGTTCTTGGGCTCGGAGCCTGAGGGCCCCTGGTTCGAAAGCCGCTTCCACTCAAGATCCTCTCGCACAAGCCAAATTTGACGTGGATCAAACGCTCCTCCCCCCCGGTGTGGTACGGAAGCTTAGAGAGGGATGTGTCAGCCCGGGCGGCATATTTACAAACCCTACCGGGATAGAACTGAGTCAGGAAATCAGCCAATATCATTGGCTACGAGGAGCAGTGACATCGTTTTCAGATCTCGCACGAAGCTTACGGCAATCATAACAAAACAAGAGTCGTCCTACTTTTCTTCTCCGTTTTCCCACAGTTGAGCACAGAAAACATTCTTCCGTGGGTTGTAATATCTTTAAAAATGAAAATATTTTTTAAAATATCATAAAAAATGAAACATCCCACACTGTACGAAATTATACTAATGAAAAGTACACGCATGGGAGCAAAGAACGACGTCATCGGCTTTCGGAGAAGCGAGCCAATCATATTGTCCGATTTCCTGCCTCAGTTCTATCAGGGTAGGGTTTGTAAATATGCGCCCGGGCGCCGTCCTCGTCAAGTCACCGCGATTCGAAATTATGAAGTCCGTCCCAAAATAAGCCTTGAGATTCTTCGAAACGCGGGACGTTGATATAACTAAGCTAAACGAGCATTTAAAAGGGCAATTCATTGAATCACATGGATCAACGATGCCAAAGTAAAGTTTTGTAGTTGAAATTATGATTACCATAATACTTTCGACTAATTCATTGGACCAACTGCGTGTATAGCGCCATATTGTTGTTGTTGCTGAACATTAGATCTATTTTTTTTTTCATTTTGAATCAATCGAAATCCCGCGGCTAGAAAAATATGAATAAATTTAGATACATTTAGCTGAACAGATATTTTTACATTCGAGCTCCAAACACCTCAAATTGATTCATGTATGGGTATATATTTTGGAATTTTAGATTCTGCATCCAGAGATTACAGTCGCTCTTGTAAATGTACTAAGACAACGAATTATTGCACTCATCAATTTATGTCGGAAAAACAGTTTCAAAATAAATTAGGTTTCTAAGATTGAAGAAAACAACTGCGTTTAGATTTAAAAATTTTTTAAGTGAACATACATATATGACATTATTAGCGGTTTGAACTTCGGGATATCCGTTATCTTTTTAACAAACATACATATATGCAAACAATCTATAATGTCTCATCTTGCATGCAATGAATTTGAAGAAAAAATGACAATATTTCATGCATAATCTTAATTTAAAACTAGACGTCCAAGAAGTATATGAAACTTTGGCCAGCTAAATAGCAAAAACATATCCGCAGAGACGAAATAAAATTGTTGACCGTGACTGTTGTCAACTAAGAGCGTGGACGTCAGCAATTTATCACTATTAAACGAAAATTTGATTGTTTGAAAAATTTCTTGTTTAGGATTTCTTGTCCAGTTCATCTATTAACAGAATTTAAGCAAAATATCAGCATATGACCAAGTCGGAAATGAAACATTCCATTGCTTGCTGTGTTTAGACAGTGGCATAATCGCAACTTAAGCTGTGCCGGAACGCTCCAATTAGGGATGGCGGTTATAGCGAAAATAATGGGTTTCCGCGAAAATAACCTGTTTTCGCTTATTCAGGGTATTTTCGCCTCCGGTTTAACCTGGCGGTTATAACCGTTCAAAATAACCGGTTTTCTATTTTTTTACTATAAAAATAAAGGGCAAACATTTTTATTAATACTGTTTCTACAGGAAATCAATCCATTGACCAATATTTATCTACTCATAAAGACTCTTTCAGTAATCGGCGAACTAACAGACGCCTCGAGGAAGCGGTTGTCGTTGATAGGCCTAAGATTATGAAACTCAAAGCTTCATAACTTGATAAAATTTAGTCTAATCGAACCTAAAATCGGACCTATTTCCCTATCTGGTTTTTTTTCGGTTATTGGATTTTAAAAAAATAACCGGTTATAACCGGAACAAAAAAATAAAAGAAAAACCGGTTAACAAAAAAAAACAATTTTCGGTTAAAACCGGTACGTTTTTTCCATCCCTAGTTCCAACCTGGGCGGCAAAAATCGCACTTCTTTTAAGGAGGATTTTTAAAATTTCTTCTTATTTATTTTTCATACAAAACGCAGTGCCAGAACGACGTTAAAATTCCACTACACCTCTGCGTTTAGATTAGAAATAATTTATCATGCATATTTTCTTCATGTGGTGAATCTCAATCTCTCCTCAACAATAAGTTGCAAACAGGGAGTTGAATAATCAAAATATGTAACCCAGTAATATAAATAAAAAATAACAATAACTTCATATCGAATATTCAGAAAGTTTCAGACATCAATCCATTTTCGCATTCAGCTTTCCAAAGATAAGTTAAAAAGCACTAGAAAAACGATTTTACGCGGTATTGATAGCAGGTCATAAAAAATTCTATCTCGCTCTTTTTCCCCATGCGAAATGTCAAAAGAGTGAAAAATCCCTCCATAGGAAGGAAATATGAAGTTCAGACACCTCAGACGTTTGGCGTCGAGGAACTGCTGAAACCAGTACGGTGGTTTCAACTCTTCTTATAGGATTCTTGGCGTTACGAAGCAGTCTCCACTGACTTAAGAAATTTTTTTATTTAAGCTTTGGAGAAAAAACAACTTTTTGCATGAATTTTTTTTAAAATTTGGTCAGTGAGGTGAATGCATCGAAAAATTGAAATATTTACTAAATTTTGAAATCCTTTTGCTCTGAATTACATTTAATTTGATAATATTAAAAAGATTTATTTTGTTCCTTAAAGTAAAAATGGTATTGAGTATTTTTAATCCAATAAAAGTTTATTCTTCTCTAAGTATGCAGGCATATGTATGCGTGCAGCGTTTTCAGGGGAGATGATAAAAGAATTATTTAACTTATATTTTGTTCCAAGTAGTACATACCATACAAGGTGTCCCAAAATGTCGTTTTCATATTTTAAGAGTAGGTCGCAAACTCAAAGGTTGACCAATACAGGGCCTCTTTGTCAGTAAATTAAATAAAAGAAAAGTAAAAAAGAAAATAAGTAAAGCATTAAAAATATTAATATTTTTCAGGATTGTATTTTTATTCTGTATTTGGTTTGAATTTTTAATGTTTTTACATTGTAATATTTTTTTCCTTGTATTCTTTCCCGCCGACCGTTGAAACGCTACATACACTATGGATGAGTGGGTTGGCATAGGAAATAAATAAATAAATAGAAGAAAAGAATAGGGTCAGTTGGGGTAATTGGGGACAAATTTTTCAATCTCTATCATTTTTTTCTCTTTAAAACGATGTACGCTATGGAGAAGAGGTCTATATTGTTTGTGATTGTATAAACATATTCTGCAGGGTTCATTAAACAAAACCTCCTTTGAAAAATTAATTAATCAACCTCAGCTTTAGAAGTGTTCTTATTTTACCCCGAAGTGTTCCCAACTACCCCAGAGACTACGGAGTAATTAGGAACAAGTATTTCGTCTTCTGTTCACAGTAACGAATTGATTTTATATTGCCTAAAAATGCATTTAACTACCCTTCTTAAATTATCACCAAATACGGTTTTTTGAATGCTTTTCAGCAAACATACACTTTATTTCATGGAATATCACATATAAACTATTATAACCATTTACTACCTTCAATTTGGTGTAATTTATAATCATTTTAGCCCAAATTTTGTCTGTAGAAGTTGGGAAATGAATCTTAATAGAAAGTAAAATAACTAAATATTATGATACATCATACAAGGAAATAGGTAAGATTTTAATTCACAGATAAAATTGGTAGAAACAAATAGTTCAATTTAGTAGAATAAAGTAGATTTTCCACTTTAAATTGAACGTTCTATTCACTGTTCTACTAATTTTTCTTTGGCATTTACATTAAATAAAAACTAAATATTTCTTTCCTACAATCTTTAATCTATCAAAGATACGATCGGAGAATATAGCTTTTAACTGACCCTCGGAAATGGCAAACTAGTCATTCACCACAGAAACAATTTTTTATTTAGCCGAATTGGTGGTTCTCAAACATGTCATATCATATTCACCACCAACAAATTCTTGAATCCCGCAGACATACAAATAATTTGAATTCTTCCTGGCACCTCTAATGTTATCCATAAAAACAAACATATTTGTTGAAAAATGAACCATGTATGATTATAGATAAATTAATTCATCCATCCCCACAGACTCTGTTTCTTTTTGAAAAGAGTCAAAATCTTCATCTTCCGAATTCTCCATCAGTACCACGTTTTCTTCTTTCTCGTCACCAATTTCTTGTTTTCTTCTATACTTGAAATCAAACGGCTTTATATCACTATTAACAAAGAATTTTCATATTTAAAAGTAATATGTATGTAGATCACATGGTAAATTGCTTTGAAACGCCGGTTGTTAATTTGACATAAAACAACAATCTTTACTGACAGGACAGAACTCAACACGTTTCTAGATTTTAAAATGTTTCGTATCAAATAATAAATTAATTCAAATACATAAAAAATATGTTTTTGTTACTTTAGAAGCATGTTCCCAATTACCCCGCAGTAAAAAATGTCAGGGGTAATTAAGAACACTAACCTGTTCCTAAAGATGAAATCCGAAAACGAAAATTGAAGTTTCCTCACAAACGTTACATTCTACAGATCTAAGAAATACATTTATTACCAACTTAGCTTGCATATAACCGACGCAGAGAAAGAAAAATGAAACTTAAGAAATTTTGTTTTCACTTTTCACGGTGCAATTAAAGATAAAAACTTCTAACATTGAAAAAAGTAGGAAAGTGTCTTACCCAAAGCATATGCTTTTTAGATCGCTAGGACGTCACCAGTGCGCTCTATAGTCGCCGTTCCCAATTTACTACTCGTTCCCAATTTCTCCGTCTGACCCTATACGAGACAAAATGCACAACATATGTTTAGTGGGTTACAAATTTATAGTAGCAATAGTATAAGATAATTTCATGCGTAACAACATTACATGAATACTTACTATCCGAAGCCATACACGATTCCCACGCTGTTTGAACCGGAAAGCGTCAAACCTGTGTTGTACACGTTATCTGGTATATCCTTGTGTTCATCTTAACCCGGGAGGACGCGCGGGGGTTATTTTATGACCCCAAGCTCTCGGAAAACTCAGATTCCTAGAAAAATAGCCACCTGTTCATTTCTTTCTTATCAGTAGCTGAATTAGTCAACCCCCACCGCCTTTTCTGAGTATTTAGAAAGTATTTCTAGAATTTTTCGTCCCCTAATACACACGTTCGGTCAGTTACTAAGGTTATTAAATGACCCCGCTCGTCTTTCCGTCTGTTTCACAGACTAGTTACTTCACGTAGCTGATACGGTCAGCTCGTTTTTTTCCTTGCCGAATTGAAGTATCTAACTGTTTCTAACAATGCCGACTCCATACTGAAAAGAATTGGAGTGTTCACGTAAACTTCTTTCTGAAGTTGAAACTGATGAAGACAATGGACCTGAGGATGTTTTAGAAGAGATTTTATCAGATCCTGAAGGTTTCTGCGAACATGATACGGAATCGGAAGAGGATGGAGATTCTGGAAATGAAGATGTGAATAACTTGGAATTGTTTTTATCAAAAGAGGGCATTGAATGGAGGAAAACAAAATTTAGACACAATATTCGTTGTCATAATATTGCGTTGCGCTTACCTGGAACAAAAAGACCAGCAAAAGATGTGACAAGCCCTGTGAAGAGTTGGTAGTTATTCATCAACGATAACATGATACATTTAATTGTAGAGTGAACAAATATATTTTAAACTTTTCACACTAAACTTTTCACGTGAAAGAGATGGGCGAAAAATGAACCTCTAGAAATCCGTGCTTTATTAGTGTATAATAATGGAATAGATTTTATTTGTGCTGTTTCTTAATGTCTAAAAGTCAATAGCGTTGTTTTTCCAAATAAAAATATAATGATTTTAACAGCGCAGGGTTGAATTTCAGTTTGGGGTCATTCTAAGACCCCTTCGCGTCTTAGCGTTCGCTAAGGAGGCGCGTTGTCTCGGGTTAATCCAGTGACAAAGAGCTTCTCGTAGCGCTTTTCCTTCCTTTACATTTGAGACCCCATTTGTATTGTTAAATAACTTCTGTCTGTAAGCCTGACCGATCCTTAAAGTTCGTAAACGGCCTTTTGGGACACCCTGAATATATTTCAGAAATGAAATTTGGAATTACTGAAAAGCGAATTTGATGGTTGGTTAGAAAATTTCTGCTAATCTATGATACCCTTTATAAGATATTAGAGATTTTACGAAGTATTGACCACAGACCCATAAAAAATAACATATACTCTAATTTTTCCTTTTTGAGTTGTCAAAAGAGTGAAAAATGCTTCGATTGAAAGGGATTACTATATTCGGCAACGCAGACGGTTGCCATAGAGAAACCACTGAATCCACTGAAGTGGTGTCAACTATTCTTTCAGAATTCTTGGAGTTACGAAGCAACCTGCACTGACTTCAAGAGAATTTTATTTTCTTCTTGGAGAAAAAATATCTATATGCATGGTAATTACTAAAGTTTAAGAGGAGATTTTTACCAGAAAAAAAAGCAATATTTAATAGGATATTCAGTTCGTAATTCTGGGATTTATGCAGAAATGAAGTATAAAAAAAGATTTCTTGCGCTTTTGTTTAAAAAGACAAAGCGGGATAAATGACTTGCATGCTCTATATAAAAAAAGTCGCATTATATTTTTTATTTTGTTAAGAAAGAGTTGTTATATGTCCTGAGGTCCTGAGGCGAATGTTTGATAATAAGATTGACTTAGGCTAAGCATTTTCCAAAATTTATCTCTTTTTCATATGAACAAAGATATATCGTCACTATCTTAAACTGTCTAATTGTAGAGAAATTATAAATTTCTTGAGAATCAATATTCCAGCGGTTCCCAACCTATGGACCGCGTGCAACTTGTGGGCCTCGGATAGCGTATTAGTGGGACACGGAATGCTAGTAAAGAGTCGAAGTCAGAGGAGCTTCAAGAGCCGTCACTCGTTTTTTGCTTTCTAATTATATTTTTAATAATATTTTTAATCCTTTTACAGTAACTAATTGCTGGCATATGTGTGCATATAATAAATAAATGTATTAAATGTGTTTGTATTTTTTTATTTGTCTCGAAATATTTTTTTACACAACAAGTGGTTCGCACAACCAGAAAGTTTGGGAACCGCTTCAATATTCGTTTAGAGTTATACAAAATCATTCTATGCTAGTGAATTTTGATTAAACTTACTATTCGTTGATATAGTCAAATCTCAAAATAACTTTATGAAAAATGTATATCTTATATATAAATGCTAAACTTATAACTTCGGTTTATATTTATTATAATTTTCTGAATTAAATATCCAGAAGAGTATACGAGTATACAAAATACACTAAGTTGCATGAATTATTCATTATTAGAAAAGAAATATGCGAAGCTTAGTGACTTTTTCTGCATATATCTTCTTCAAATTCAACATAAATAATATATCTTTATACAATAATTCTCTAAAACTGCAAAGTTTAGAGTTTCTTTTCTGCTTCCCTTCTGAGTCAGTTAACTCAATAACAAATTCGATAATTTAAACACTTAACCGAATCTTCTCGAGTTTTAAGTACAGTCTTTGAAGAGATTTCGTCAGTAGTAATTATTAACGTCCCGTTTTGAAGCAACACGAGGGCTATTTTGGGACGGACCTCGTAATTTTGAACCTCGGTCAGGTGGCGAAGACGACACCTGAGCTGGCACCCCCTCTCCAAGCTTCCACGCCACACCAACGGGATGACGTTTGACCACTACGGATGATTTAACGTACAACAGGCCCCATACACGGCGGATCTTCAGTGGAATCGGGTTTCGAACCTGGAGCCCTCCGGCCCCAAAGCCGAGACCTTACCACTAGGCCACTGCGGCCCGAGATTTCGTCAAATATCTCATTTTGTATACTATTTCGATGCATTTTCCTAAAAAATGAACGGAGAAATTTCAAACATCATTAAAATGATATAAGAATAATTTCTACCAACAAAACATTAATTATTTGATAATGTAGATTCTTTTAATCCGAATTTTCTTGAGTTTCAAATATTTTCTTTTCCGTCAAATAATTCATTTTACGTACCATTTCGATTAACGTCGATGTCTAAAAATAAAACTGTATTTCGATTTATTCACTATAAAATAAATCGAAATTGTGTTTTATTTTTAGACATCGAAATTTTCTTGTTATTGATATAAGGTAGGTGAGCCAAAGGCTGCTACAGTTAAGCTTTGAGGATTTTTCAAAATTTTCTGGTTAGGTGTGTGCGGCTAAATTTTTTTTTGTAAAAATTTTTCTCTTATCTCTAGCACATATCAAGTATACTTTTCTTCGTAAAATAAAATTTAATTATTTTTACAAAACAATTTCAAAATTGTAGCTGGTGAGTCATCTTTGGTTTCATAGTATTCCAAAGGTAGCCCATATATAGAACTCACTTTGAAAATGTGAAATTAATACTCAGGAAACTAATTTTACTTCTAGAAGAGTTTTACAATGTTCAAAACTTTATGTTTATACTTATAACAATAAGTAAGCTAAATGTTTCTTTTAGATTTCGTGAGTTTTTTCTGATATGCAAATAAAACTATAACCACCATTCAATAATTAAATAAAAAATGTAACTTTTATTGTTATAAATATAACAATAAATGACAATAAGTTTCTTCAGATATTTAAGTAGAAATTTTGAAAATTACCCTTACTACATTGATTTCAATATTTGTTTCCTAAGGTGGCTCCACCTTGGGAACATGCACATGGTCGCCATTTGCACGACTTAAACTATTAATATGAAAAATTTATTAAAATGGTAGTAAATATGGTTAAAGAGAAAGAAATAAGCTTTTAGAAAACACATCATAACTCCAAGTTCCAAGAATTTAAACACATGTAAATTAAGTTGTCTTCTTAACAGGAAATTAGAACAACTACTCTTCAAAAGTGAAATCACAGAATACCACGGCGGCCGATCCAGATGATCTCTTCAAATTCAGCCACGTTCACTGCACATACATGATTTACAATGCAGTACCACCATGCTGTGATTAAAAATGAAATTAATTCTACTTTTGGGGGGGGGCTACCTTAGGAACACTGGCCACTAGGCCGGGTCGAAAAAGTCGAAGTATCTTAGATCTTTTGGCGGTAGTGCGGAAAAGTTGCGAACTCTCATCATTAAAAAGTGTGCAAAATCTTATAACTCATCTAAATCTTATAACTTATCTAATCTTATATAATTTTTTCGCCTACAATCCGTATCGTCGCGGTGTGGAGTGAGGCATATAGGCACAGGGCGTCAGTCTTGGGTGGTAGGCATGGAGGCAAAACGCTAGGGTGTATGCACAGCTAAATTTGATATGGATGGGGGGCGAAAAAGTAATCCTTGCCTTTGGCGACAGTTGTCCTAGCTAAGTCATTGCCTAAAGGCTTAATTTTGATTAGAAAGAAAAAAGATTTTATGGAAAACTTTTGACTTAATTTATCCCTATTTCATACGGAAAAAGAAATTAATTCTATTATAATCTGTCAGATCTCACCTTTTTTGGTTAATAAAATAATTTTTAAAAATTTATAAAACTAGCTAAAGTTAACAAAGACCAATTAGTAAGTTAAATATCCTACCTGTTGAGATTGTAAAATCTCATAATGACTAAAATTTCAGGAAAGGAAACAATTAACATTTTTTAGCTTTTCGAATATAGTATCAGTTTTTATTTTGTCTTCTGTTGCAGAATTTTTTTTCTATTGCTTTCACAGACGAACAAGACTAACCTTTTCCTCCCACGGTTTGTCCAAACACATTGTTTAGGAATCTTCATAATTCGAGGTGCAGGAGCATAAAGTGGCGCTAAAGTTGAAGTAGAATAACCTGCATAAATTATTTATATGAACACCGAAATATGCGAAACTTTGTGACATCTGCATAAAATATCTCTCACTAAGCAACGTAAATAATATATACCTATCCAATATACAACATTAATAGGTTAAGGGAAGTCACCGAATTTGGACCACTTATACATTTTTTAATGTACAGTGATACAGAAGTAATTTTAATGAAAAACAAATAGAAATTTTTTGTAGTTCATTTATCTTCAGAACAAAGCGATTAATATTTTATGAAATACATATTAAAGGGGGAAAAATGGCTTTAAAAATCTTTTCATCGGTCCAATTAAGGAAACCAGTTTATTAGGTAGGGCTACTGGTTTCTTAAATCGGACCAAGAATTCTCTAAGCACAATAAAAGTGAAACAGTTTTTTTACTTTTCCAATTCACACCAGCCCACCATATAGTAACCCAAATATGACATTTTATGCACTGTAATCACTTCTTCTTCTGTTTCTTTACAAATGATACGCATCTTTAGATTTTGTTATTTTTATCTAACATTTGAAGGCTTTAGTGTCCTTTAAAAAAAAATTTTCACTTTGACCTGTTCCACTTCCAACTTACGAGGATTTCTAGCCGTGATATCTGCTTCTCGAACTATTCCTATAGTTCAAGATAATAATACTATTCACGTAAACAGGCTAACCTAGGCAATTGTTTCTGGTTCAGTCTAGGGAAATTTTGGGCAACAACAACAAGAAAAAAAAATGGATCCCTAACATTATCTTTAAAATATTTTAATAAAATTGTTGCAGTGAATTGTAGCCAAACAAATTTCTAATCTCCGATATAATAACATATTTTCCTACTTTAAAACAGCATGAGGACTTTTGGGCTTTTGTTAAAATAATTAATTGATGAAAACTAAATCTAAACATTTCTTTTCTAACTGTAACCACGCATCGCTTTCTCTAAAAATGATTCCTGACACCACATTTATACCGTCACTACAAAACTTGCCTACTTTACTAAAAAAATACTTAATAGAATTGAAATTTTGATACTGGTCCAAATTCGACAACTCTCTCCTGTTTTTGATAGTATTTTTTCTTTTTCTTCTATTGAAACAACGAAATTTAAAATCTCCTTTATGTATTCATTTTGAGACACAAAACTGAAAAATTTATTCGATAATCTGAGCTCATTTAGAGTGAATTTTTTGGAATCTCATGTTTATTCCTTATTTGTAGTTTATGAACTCACTAGCAGTACGCGCACGGCGTTGCCCGTGGAATCAGGACTTCAACAAAATGAAAAAATAAACGCCCACAATGACATGAAAAAGTTTTGGAAACAAAATCAAAACAAAAGATGCACATTATTTGATTTTCCCGCTTATTTTTTGCGATAATGATATTTTATTTGTAGAAAAGTTAATCCAAAACGATATTAAAAAATTGCAGCGTGAAAATCGTTGTTATACTGCAAGCAAAGTATGCGAGATGAATAAATACGTTAAGATACGGCCGAACATAATAATCAGTTATTCAATTGAAGGTTTTGACGTCAATTGCCCCGTAAGCAAATCAAATTGCCAGCTACGTTCCGAAGAAGTGCGGCGCGAAGAAACTCGCTAGAGGAAAAATATCTTTCAACTTACCAGAGAAAAATTAATTTAAAAAAACTGGAAAAGATATTTTAACCATTCTTGTTTTAAATCCGACGGAACTGTTGCAGTTACAAGCAGAAAAAAAGTGAAAATAATAGTGTTATTAGAACGTTGGATGCAGCAAATTTAAAATCAAAAATAAAATTTAGATGGCAAAACTTAAGATTTTTTAAAAATTTCTCAAAATTCAGTAAATTACGTAGAACGAAAATTGTTCGTTCTATCCGATGGTGCATGTATTGTTTTTCAACAATCATTAGGAAAGATTCTACGGCCGTAAACGTGCCAAAAATGACCCAAAACATTAAATAAAAAATTTTCTAGATTAAATTTTAAAATTCCGGCTTCGAGGTGCATTCAATCACCATTACGATTACCTGTGTTCGAAATTTCATGGCTGTAAGTGCGATAGATTCGTCTGGACATCGCACACACACACAAATATTGCCTTTTATAAGTATAGATTCATTTGATACATTCCATACATCTTCCATTTAAATATTGAAAATATTTCTTTTGCAAACATCAACATTTGTTTTAATTCGTGTACTAAAGGATGCTATATTATTTCTTTTCCTTATTTCTTGGGACTTATACTGTATTAATAACATTATTCTAAATATGGATTGGTTCTTGTATTGAAGCATGCTATTTTGTCCTGTTGATAAAAAATAGTCCTTTTAGAGGTTTTCCCTTCTTCTAATTCTTATGGAATTTTGTAAAAAATTATACATAGTGGTTTGAATTCTAAATAAAAAATGCAAATTCGTGAAACAAAAACGAATTTTATCCCTGCATAGAATGAGTCTCTGACTTCACATTCTACTCTCTACAAAGATACATTTGCAGATGCTTTTTACAGCAAAATAAATATAAATTTTACGAGGTATCGACTACACGGTCATAAAAAATATCTATTTTAATTTTTTCCCCTTTGAGATGTCAAAAGAGTGAAAAATCCCTGGATAGAAAGGGATTACTGAGTTCAGCCACCGCAGACGGCTGGCGTCGGGAAACCGCTGAGCAGTGGCACAGTGGGTTTAAATCTTTTTCTTTTACGAATCTCAGTTACGAAGCAACTTGCAGAGACTTCCGAGATTTTCTTTTTAGTTTCTTCTTAAAGGGAAAAAATAGCTCCACATGGAGTTTATGAGAAGAGATTTAAATGCAGGGGAAAAAAAGATGAAATTCTCTTAGTTTCTTTGAAATTAAGTGGCACTTTTTTTCGGGTTAATATTCAACTTTACAAAATGGTGTGCATATAGCGAATTGCTTAGAAACTTCATTTCTGTACGAATAAGAAATATTTTACTCCATTCCACCTTCTCTTTCATTTCCATGAATATCATGCGAAAGGTAATAAGTAATAAATTTAATAAAAACTATTTCTTATTTTAATTAAGTTCGCTTATTTTAATTATTTTTTTCTTTTCAGTCTTTAATATATAATTCATTATTATAAATATTTTGAAAGCTATAATTCATTTTTTACAAATTCAGTACAGGTGGCGCCACTCATATGGAATTAAATTTAATGAAATTTTGAAATTTACTAATTAATTGATAATTAAGACGATCTAAAAATATTAAAATAGTGTATTGTCATTGACAGCAAACAAGAGTACAGTATTTAAAAACTGTAGCTTATAAGGGACTGAGTGGCAATCGATTGCAGAATTCTGTGTTTATAAACACGAAACAAATCAAATTAAAAAATAAATTTGCTAAAAGAAAAAATAAAGGTATTGACTACACGACCATTAAAAAAATGCTTTACTTTTGTCTTTTTTAGATGTCAAAAGAGTGAAAAATCCCTGGGTAGAAAGGGATTACTGAGTTCAGCCACCGCAGACGGCTGGCGTCGAGAAACCGCTGAGCCCCGGCACAGTGGTTTTAAATCTTTTTCTTTTCGGAATCTGAGACTTACGAAGCAAGACTTCCAAGACTATTTTCTTTTTTTGTTCTTCTTATAGGGGAAAAAATAGTTCCACATAGAATTTATGAAAGAGGAAGAGATTTAAATGCAGGAAAAATAAAGGATGTAATTCTTAATAGCATAAGTTCGTAAGCGTGAGATTTACGCAAGAGTTAAGTAAAAGTTTAAGTTTTTATATTGGGAAAAAAGATTTAATGATTTTTCTAACTCAAAAAACTAATTATCCATAGTTATAATCGTGTTGAGAATGCACGTTCTGCGTGTAGACAAATTTGACAATTGTTTCAGAGAACAAAAACTTTTTTAAAGGAACAAGAGATGTTTAAAAGAACTTGTCTCAATTTCTGAACAATTGTAATGAAATTTTCATAAAATTTTAATTTATAATTCTTAGGCTGTAATGAACATTTCTATAAAAATTCAGTGCTAAGTACTTGATTTTTTTTCTACGAAATAAATAAAGTGTTCTAAAATATTACAACACTTCAAATTATTTCACGCACATTAAAATATAACAGAAAACTATTTTTCCAGATTTTTTATGCATATATTTTAGTTCCACATAATATTTTGCATGTTTAACATCTCAGAAATTTTATTTTTTGCTACAGATCTAGAATGATTTGATTTTTCTCGAAAGATTTACGAAAATCATCGCAA
>BGPR01006583.1:10879-71713 GCA_013235015.1 Araneus ventricosus | reverse complement strand
ACTATAAGACTCTTTTGGGATGAGCCCCAAGAAATCTATAACCGTTCCGAAATCCCTTTCTTTTGGGATGAATGCTGAAAAAAAAAACTTCAATGACTTCCAATGGTGTCAAAAAGTTGGACATGGTGTTAATCCTCAAAGAGTTTATTAGAACAGAGAGAATGGGAGAATGAGCCGTATATTTGTCTGCAATAAAGAGGATGATTCCGTATTTCCATGTCTCAGAACATCTTTTGGTACGCCAAAAGTTACCAGCTGTTTCGTATAAGATATGGAAAATTTGGGAAACACAATGGATGCAGACACCTTTAAAAAATGTATTGCGGATTTCTTCACTATTAAGCGATCATAAATTTTTTTTAGTGGAGCCTCAAGTGATATGGTAATAGAACAGTCGCTCATGAAATCTTCAAAGATATGCAAAGAGGCTTTGTGCCCGAAAGGAATACAAAAGAGAGTATTTTAACTAAGTTCGATGTTGGTTTGTTAAGTGTAAGACATTTCTGAAGGACTTGAAAACTTTTGTGGGGTTTCCTTTGTAAGTGGAGAACAACATGTGGGAATCTTGAGTCACACTGGACCAAGAAGACGACAAGAAATTATAAAAGTGGTTTTCCTTTTCCAATTGGAAAAGGATATGATCTTGTTTCTAGCAAATGGGATTACGGTCAATGTGGAAAATATAAACTGCTGAGATGCATTGAACGTTAGCAGTTGTGATGGGAAAAAATGTGTATCTAAAAATGAAACTTCATTGAATGATTACCGCTATCGATATTTTACCAAAGCAATGACAAAAAATAAAGTGGTCAATTTAAATACTCTACCACTCACTTCAACAGAAGCACAACAACATTTATTTAGGGTTTATTACCATGTACAAACATGGCTCGAATAATCCCGAGGAATGGGGTTGGAAATATGACTGAGAGTTTTTTAGCTCCCATTCGAACAACGCAGCCACCTGCTCCAGGTCCTCTTTTAGGCATGATCTTCTGTTCCTGTAACGAAGGTTGCGGCAGTGCGTGTGGCTATTGAAAGTTGGGGTTCCACTGCTCTATTGCTTGTGCAAATTGTCACGGAAACAATCCTGTTTAAACGCTGCACCAATAGAGGGAATTCCTGAATGAGAAATAATCATGGGCTCCGAAGAAATAGATGGGACAAACGAGATAGACCTGATGCAATTATTTATCAGTCTTTACTTCTATATCTATATGCATTTTTTATATCTGTTAACCCTATGAGCCCTAACCCGCCTCAAACCGCCCCATTCGACAGAGGTTGTACTCAGATGGTTTCAGGCGCCTGAGTGAATTTTACGGGAGAAAAGTGGATCCTTTCTTTGTTGGCAATTGATTGCCGAATCTTGGGTGTCGTCCTCCTGGAATTTCTGTAAAGAAAGAAAGGATATCATTCTGGTTTCGTGAACTAAAATTTACTTCAGTTTTTGAGATACTGGAATTCTCACTCTAGCCGGGTTCAAAGAGTTAAATAATTTTTTTTATTATTAACCTATAATAAATACAATATGAGAAAGTGTACCTTTGTATGTTTTTATTCAACAAAATAAAACCTTGTGACTTGCAAAATACTCTTCATATCAATGTACAACTTGTTTCATTCAATTAAGCGTTAAAAATACATATAAAACGATATTGCCCAAATTGATAAGATAAAATTTTCATCCCCCCCCCCCCCACACACACACACTTCCCCACTGCCTCCTCCAAAAGAAAAATGAGAAGTGCACTGCAGAATGTCAAAAACTTTTCAGATATTATTTAGAATGAAATAAAAAAAAAGATCTCTACTTAAAAAAAGAGCCTGGTTTGAAAGTTTTTCCGAAGAAATAGACCAGATTTCGACGACACAGTTTTCTTCCCATCGATCCCTTAAAAATATGGGAAGCGTACAGTAGAATGTCTGGGACATTTGAGATATCATTTAGAATGACATAAAGAAGTTTTTCTGTGAAGAAAAACCTTGGGTTAAAATTTTTCCGAAGGAAAATGCTAATTTTACTGGACTAATATGAGAAAGTAAAAATGACGGGACGCTGTCTTTTTCAATCAGCCGCTGATGTTAAAGGCGTAGGACTACTTTATTCAAGTGACTCTTTTTCGATTTTCAATTTTTTTTTTTTTGTAACTTTTGTTTTTACCCTTTATCTCTAAAATAAGACATTAGTTATGTTTTTAACATACGTAGTTACCGAGATATAGAGGATCGCGTCACCAATTCATGCGTATTTTTGCCCAACTTTGCGACTCAATAGTCGCTGAACTACAATTCCGATTTTCCATTTTTTTTTTTGTAACTTCTGTTGTTACCCTTTATCTCTAAAATAAGACATTAGTTATTTTTTAACATATGTAGTTGCCGAGATATAGAGCATCTCCCATACAACGTTTTTTATGGCTTTTTGGCGTGTGAATCAAATTCCTTCTTGAGACCCCAATGGGAGGAACGTAGTCCTACGTTAATAAGGAAAATTACCATTTTCTTATGAAATACATATCTATATACATAACCCTAGAAATTATGACAAACATTTCAATAATTTATGCACTCATAAAATACATTAAATGACAGATCTCATCCTGATATGAAAAGTATCTTCAGCTTAAGATTAACAGAGTAAGAGGCAATCTAACATCCATGAGCTATAAAAAAAACTTGCTACATTTTCAGAGCTTCCTTTTAACCGTGAACAAACGTATGATTTAAGGATTTGATGAAACAATGAAATGGATTTGACTTTCATTACAACAGTGGGAAATATAGAAAATCTTAATTATACTTATTTTTTTTAAAAATGTTAAAATTATAGAAAAAATTACTTAAACAGATTAGTAACATTGAATATATATATATATATATTTCTTTTTTAATTTTAGGATAGCATAAAATCATTTTCATACAATAAATATTTTTGGAAATTATTGTGGGGAAAATACAAAAATTTTCTTAATTAATTAATAGTAGTAATTAATTAGTAAAAAATCACTTTGATGTGCATATTCCCACCATCCAAAGTATATTGGTTCCAAATTCCGTAAATCTCTGTCAAATGGTCTGCCTTGTGGAACACTTGAGAAACCATCACACATTTGTTTTTATTATTAGTTGAGATATATACATGGTTTCAAGATGTTCAAAGGAGAAAAATTTATATAAACATTGCTAAGAATAGAATCTGTTTAAGTTATAAAAGAAGACTCTCAAATATTCACCTTTAGATCTTAAAAAATACCCCTATTTTATTCAAAAGATCTCTATAATCATGAGATTAGAAACTAAATTAATTAATTTTAAAAAATTATTCAGATGGTAATTATCGTCTGATGCGAATGTGAAAAAAGTAAAACAATTATAGTAAAATAAGAAAAGAAATGAATGGTGTGTAATGTATACATATATAGAGAGAGATGTATCTAATCTAATGGGAAATTAACATTAGTCAAAAGTACAAACTATTTTGCCCATTGACAAAAAATCTACAAAAATTACTTTAGTTATTTTATTTAACAGAGAAATTGTTATGCAAACACAAAACTTATACTTATAGCATAGAACTAATATCTGCATTTGTTATTCAACAAAAAGGCACTGATTATAAATTATAATATCCGTTATATGTATCACTTTTTCAATGACTATTCATGTTTAAATACTAATTATAAATTCAAATGCCATGTTTCGAAATTAAAGTTATTTATGAAATAAAACATTATTAAATCTGGTACCTAATTTGCAATTTTTTTTTATTCTAAATCTCTAACATTCAAATATTTCTTGTCTTTCAAATTATTTTCCATTTTTTATTGAAATTCAGTTTATTAATGTGCTTGTATTCATATTTCACTAATCTTTTAAATATTTACTACGTCGCAAAAATGATGAGTACTTTCAGAGAACGTTTTAGCATTTTCAACGTATTTCAGTGCTACATTTTCAAAATAGAAATGCTCTCTCCAGTTATTATTATATTGTGATTCTGTAAAACAACTTTGAATATAACGGGTCTATTCTGGTACCCCCAGTTGGGTTGGAACACAGAGAAAGAGAAGACGTCACTTTTTCCGCACGTTAACAACGGGAAAAGTGACGTTTTTCAACCCAACGGGGTTACCAGAATAGACCCCTAAATGTATTCTAAAAGATTTAAACAAAAATTCAGTTTTAGTCCCCCAAATCAGTCTTTTAAACATCTCCAACAGTTCCGGAAACTGATAAACTTTGCCAACCTAACAATCTGCCCTTTTTTAAAAAAGGTACACATTTCTATTTCCAGTCTTTTGAAAATCGCCAAGACGCAAAAAATGATAAACCACGCCGATATAGCAACCCGTCTTTTTAAAAAAGGTTCACTACAGAAAACGTAGGCAGTTCGCGTATTTATGGTTCGTTCGGTGACGGGATTTTTAAATTTAACTTAATAAAAACCAAATATTATCTAACTTTAGTTAATAAATTTACATTTATATTAATTCTACATATATACAAAGAGTTAAAGCGAAAATAAAAGTCTAGTATCGAGAACCAGTTGTCCTCGTTTCCTTATTTATGGAACCAACAACAAACCGTTAAAAAATATTACAACATTGGATTTATGCAAAACTCTGTAGCCTAGAGGTGGTACGCTAATTGAATCAACTTAGTAAATTAACTCATAAGTTTCAATCAGAGCTGAATGATTAAAATTTGAAAAAATCATTCATGCACCCATATTTTAAAATTGTTCATATCGCTATCTAGACGGTATCGATTATTTAGTCAATGCATCTTTATCAAAGTGTGGATAGCGGAGCAGACGACTCGAGATTGTTGTGGTTGCAATTTTGTTGACAGTATCAGTGTATGTAATGTGTATGAGTTGTATTTCAGTTTCGGAAACATTTTAAATTCTCTGTAAAAGTTGCACCTGTCTAGCATTGAATTGCATTATCTAGTTGTCATGCTTAAACTGCTCGCTAACTATGTTTTCGGAGTGTTTGTATGAAATTTAAACTGGAGGTGTCTTGAGACGCCCATTCAAGTTAGAGGTGAGTACCAAGTGTTTGCTTTTTCGGAAGACATAAATAATTTCTAAAATTCTGTAACAAAATGAAAATGATGCTTTGAATTCTGCATAGCCTTTGGTAGATTTTATTCCATCAATAAGTTTTTAAATCGTAGTTTAAGATATCCTTTCATTGCATTCAGATTTGTAATTTTTTTGAAAAGCATTTTAAAGAAGGTAAATTCATTATATAAATTTCGTGTATTAAGGTTTTCTTTATTGAATAGTTTTAAAGCTGCTGTTGGATATGCTTTTGATTATGTAGAAATTTAATATTTATGTTAAATATAGCTTTCAATTTTTCAGAATACTTAACTACTCATTTATCAGTCATGACTAATAAATATATGAATATATTCCAGCCTCCTTTTCTTATTTGATTTGTTATTGACAGATATGGAAGAAAATTCGGAAGTAATCTTAAAATATCAAAAATTGGCTCTTGAATATTCAAAGGTAATAATACAATTTTCATTTCTTAGAAAAGAATAAGTTAGCATATATATATATTATATTTATTTTGTCTTTGTTCTGAAATAGCCCTCATATCTGCCTGAATTGTTTGTTAAGATTTCTAGGAGCAATAAAATATATTAAATGAAATGTATAAATATAATTGTTATTTTTATTTATCAGGATGCCTGTGGTATACTAGATGAATTGTTTAAAATAATATTGGATTCAGGAAAGAGTTTTATGTACCATAAGCTTAGTTATTTCTCAAATAAACTTTTAAACAACAAATTTTATTATACTTTAGATTAAAGCCTGTATTATACAACTGGTGAAGACTTTTTTGTGTTGTTTCTTTGTTTGCTTGAATGTTATTAAAAATATTTATATTAGCAATTTTAGTGAAATAGACGGTTTCTCTCTTAAAACTAATTATTTGGTATCAATTCAATATTGTTTAGCAATGGATTCGGAAACCCTCTGCGCTTTTGCATATGTGCAGGGCAGATGGGGGAAAGTGAAGAATGGAAGGGTGATGTTTACATTTTACTGAGCATGATCTAACAAAGAACTCCAGAAATGCGCTCAGATGACTCATTGCCTTTTCCGGTGTAAAATAGTCCAAAAGTGGTAGTCTCGGAATCCGTTGCTGAACAGTACTTTTTATTCCAAAGGATATTTTCTGTTATATAGCTGCCTTTTTGTATTATTTTTGCAGCTAAAAGCTCAAACTTCCGTTTTAAAGACAGCGATATCAGAAGAGCAAGGTGTCGTTCATGAATTGCAGGTAACGAGCCTTTAAATCTTGATTATAATTTTACATTTGAATTGTATTTTCATAAGAAAATTTTCATAATATTGAAAACTACAGTATTATTTCAGTATTATAGCTTTTTGAGTTATTTGCAGGATACCCTTAAGAAAAATGATCAACTTATTAGAAAATTAGAACAAGAAGTGGAATGTTTAAATTTCCGAAATGTGCAGCTTGCGAAAAGAGTTTCTGTTTTGCAAAATGAATTGGAAGCAGCAGACACCAGTTCTAGACATTCCAAGGTATATAATATTTCTTTTTCTTAAACTGGCATTCAGAAGAATGTTTCAATCTGAAATGCAGAATTTACTTTTATAATCTTGAATTTCTTTAATTTTTTTTTTAATTATTGTCCTTTTGTAAATTTTAAAAAAATGGAAAGCAAAATTTCCTTTTTTTGTGCTTTGGGAACTAGTTTGATAGTTTTTATATAACAATTTTTTATAGCTTTAATTGGTAGTTTGATAATTTTGGGACATTGACTAACAATTGCATTGTACAAAATATGACGACAATGTAGTATACATTAAATATTTGAGATCAACTGCATTGAAACTGGAACAGTATTGATAATTATAGTATAAATTGTTTCCAAAGTAGTCATCTATGGCTTCAGTACTTACGAGATATTCATTAATCTTTATTGACAGTCAAATTAATAAAGTCTAAAAACTATTATGAATTGAATCAAAGCTATGATTATTTTAGGGCTTTTAAACTATGGATTTCATTTTGTAATAGGGTTGTGGAGAACAAAGTTTTAGCCATGTAAACATTCACTGCATCTTCTGATTTCAGATTCTTCAATATTAATTAGCAAAAACTGTCTTTATTTGGGATGTTTCGTTAAAATGGGGAATGAGTACTTTAAAATGAATTTTTTATTTGTTTTCATCAATTAATATATTATTTTTTAATTTTGGGATTACTGCAGTACTTTTTATATGGAACTGAGACAACAACAACTTTTTTGAAATATAAATTGGAGTTGTTAGAATAAGTTTGAGAAGCCCTAACTTAGAAAATAAGAAACTTCTTGAAACACTTTTTACCAACTCAAATGTCATAATGAAATAGCAAAATAAATTTATTTCAGATTATTGTATTTTGACATATATATATAGTAATATCAACCATAATATAACTTGTTATATATGAACATTCAAAACAAAATAAACTAAAGATATCAAAAATGCAATTCAAAAACTAAAAATCTATTAATTAAACAAAATTTAAATTATGATCTCATAAACAAAAGTGCAAAACACATGCAAAGATCACTTGTAAAACAAATTTATGAACTATATAACTCTTACAACTATTGAAAAAGTCAAACCAAAAATTTGGAATTTTCAACAATAAAATTAGTTGCTTTGCTTTGGAATATATATATATATGGGTGTGACGGTTTTGAAATGATACCAATCACACCATATGAAGTTACACACCTATTTATTAACATAATATTGACAGAAGATGATGATGGTGAATTATTAGCTGTGAAAACAGAAAATGGTATTTAGTGTCTGAGCAATGCTATCCACTGTATACTGGTAATCCTTTCGCTTGACCACCTACGCAAAAGTTTCATCAGATCCGACTCTAAACCTCAGTGACATCAATCTGTTGCAGTATGAGAATCGCTGCACCATCTGTTGGTGACGGGCACAAATCCCACAGCGCTTGGCCATTGACATGCAAGGTCCCCCCGAACACTGAAAGAAACAAATAAAGAAAAAAAAAGATACTTGAAAATACATGATAGAAGCAGAACATGATAAAAAAAAAAATAAAAATTGGAATGTCTCTCATTTCAGGTAGTAACTGCATCAAACCAGGGTTTCAGGTGGTCAGTTGAAGTGGAAGTTCCTGCAGGTCCTTCATGAGATCCTACTTTTGCTATGTTATAGCGGTCATGTGGCTTGATCTTGACCACTTTGTAAGGTGTTCACTTTCGCTTCTTCATGAATAGTCTCTTTTTCCTGAATGATGGAATTATGTATTTTTCATCAAGGATTTCTTTGATTTTTAGATCAGCTTTGTTTTTGTTGCAAAGAATGCATTTGTCACAGTTCATGACGACTTGTTCGATTTTCTTTTTTACGTTTGAGATGCAAAAGTCTCTTTTAAGCAGATCTTCGGTCTTTTATGCTGCAAAGTGTCCTTTATTGTGGATTCCGCAAATAACTCCTAGCTCCATCACTTCTGGCACAACAATGATCTTGCAAGTACAAGACATTTCTTTCGTAAGGTAATAATCTCCGAGTCTGTTCTCGACTAGAGTTTTCTGCAAATGAATACGCTTGTCAGATTCTTGTGCAGTTGCAATCTTCCTAATTATTTCACTTTGGGCGCGTGTGACCATACATACAGCATATCTCATCTGTTGACCTGATCTGTGGACGAATTCTTCAAGTAGTAGAGCCCATCTGGCTATCTTTGGAGTCAGGTCCTTCTTTTGCATTGCCTTTTGGAAAGCAGCACAGTCTGTGGCTATTTTGATTTTTGTCCTCAATAGGTAACTTCGAAATTTCTTTAATGCTTCGACTGCTGTGAGCACTTCAAATTCATAACTTGACAGTTTTTCTTGTTGTGGCGACGTCTTCTCACTCGTGTAATGTATAGGATGTAGTTGTCCATCATCTGAGCGTTGTATAAACACTGCTCCAAAACTGTGACTACTAGCATCCATATGTAGTTCAAGTGATTTTCCTTGCTGAAAAATGAAGTGCATGACTTTGACACAGCAGTTCTTTTAGTCGATCAAATGCCTGTCTCTGCATTGGCCTAAATTCAAATGCTATACCATTATGAAGCATGTCGCTTAGTGGTTTTGCGATTTTTGAATAACCTGGCACAAACTTTCTGAAATATCGTGTGAGATCTAGGATGCCTTGCATTTGTTTAACATTGTTAGGTTGAAGAAAATTTTGAACTGAAATAGTTTTAGATGGGGAGGGGCAAATTGTACCCTCTTCAATCACATAACCCAGAAATTCAATTTTTATTTCTAGGAATTGGAACTTTTTAAAATTAATTTCCAATCCATGTTCTGAGGCTACTTTTAAAACTCGTTTAAATTTCTCTAAACCCTGTATTTCATCACGGGCAGGTATAATAAAATCATCCATAAATATTACAATTGTATTATCTCTTATTAAATCTCTAAATACATTATATATAAATCTCAAGAAAACACTAGGACTTGCAGATAAACCAAATGGAGTTCTCTAAAATTCATATAAAAATGAATGACAAATGAACTCTAAATACTTCGTGCATTTTTCCTCAACTGGTACATGGAAAAAAAAACATTTTTTAAGTCTAAGGTAGAGAAAACTTGCATCCCCTAAATGATCTAATACTTCCTCTACTTGTTCCATGGGAAAAGAATCTTTTACTACTTTTTTGTTTAGTTGCCTATAATCTACACATATCCAATGTGTGTGATCCCATTTTTTGGTTAATAGATTTGGAGAAGCGTAATCGGAACACAAAGATTTTATTATTCCCTTTTCTAGCCACTCATCTATCTGTTTATTCACAATTGTTTGTTCTGCGAATGGCATTTGTTGTGATCTCTGAGATACCGGAATTTCATCTCTAAACACAACATTTAAGCTTAAATCAGTCCTTTTAGGTTCTCTAGCAGGCTTATATCCCTCCACTAGGTGCTTAACCTGATCTCATAAACACTGAAAAAAATGGGAATTTATTCCGAGTCATCTTATATTAGTGATGTCAAGCTGTTACAGTATGAGAGTCGCTGTGCTATCTGTTAGTGACAGGCTCAAATCTCACATATATCTTCATTTAAATACATCAATTAGCAATTTACACAAAACATACATTATATTTACAATATATATAAGTATTAAGATAAAATTAAAATAAAATTACCCTATCAATAATCGTACATTCGAAGTACAAAAGAAAATTTGACTAAAAACTATTAATACTTCAAAAAGTCAACCTTATTTGGAATTCCAACAATCAAATGCCAACCAGCCTGGGGACTGATTTGTCGCATTAAATCTAGATTTTGTGGCACCAACCCTCTGTGAAGTCAATTATATATATATATATATTTACAGTTTTGAGTGTATAGATCAAACTAACTTGTAAAAGACAAGAAATAATTTTATTGCTGGTTGATTATTTTGAATTATAACAAGTGCTGTAAAATTAAAACAATTATGTCCCATATTGTAAATTATGTTAAAACAAATGTTGCAGTTTCAGTTAAGAATTTCTAACATTTTTCTGGTAAAATTATCCCATCAATTATGAACTTTTGAAATATCATAGCAAAAACTTAAGCAAGTGATTTTCTTAATCTTCTTCTAAAACCACTTTTGTGTTATTAAGGGAATATGAGAATAAAACAAATGGCAGCCTGGAATCGCAAGATCAGGACTGCACAGTAACCATGAATGAAACCCCATGCAGTCTAAAGATATGCAATAAGCTGAATGGGTGGACTGTTGCAGATATTATATGCATCGTTGCAATGCAAAATAGACCCTGTTAGAAGCAATTCATGCATGAAGTTATCACAAGGAGGTATGTCTGGTCATTGAGAAGGAGCCATTAATCAGCCTAACATCATACCCAAGGGAGAGAAGTGCCTTCTTACTTATACAGCAGTTTTCCATCCTCATACTTAAGATGGCCTCCCAGCTGGGAGGACTACATGGTAAATGAATCAGAACTCCTTAGCCAAGCTTTCTCACTTTTTAAAAAATGTCAAATATAATGTGATATTTTTAAAGGATGCCAAAGATGCATATTATAGAATTGTTTAGGGCTGCCGTGGCCTTCAAGATCTTGACTTCACAGCCAGAGGGCTCCAGGCTCAAAACCCAATTCAAGCAAAGATGGTCACATGTATGTGGTTCTGGCACACATTAAATCTGATAGTGAAAGTCAAACATCGCTGGTGTGGTGCTCAACACCTACTCTGTCCTGGCCTACCCAATCGGTTGTGAGGCCAGGTAACAGGATGGAGGGGAAGAAGCTGGTGTGGTGCATAAGTTTGAAGAAGGAGGTAATGGCTTGGGTGTCATCCTCATCGTCTGACCATAATTTAAAATTATGAGGTCCATCCCAGTATAGCCCTTGTGTTGCTTCAGAATTGAACATTAGTATAATTAAGAGTTGTTGGGATGGAACACAACCTTGATAATTGATTAATTTTAAACACTTTTTCTCTTGTTTCTTTTCTGTTCTGTCTCTAATATTTATTGATGACAGAGGAAATCAAGAAGTTAATTTATTTAACTGGTATTGGAGAATATTTTTTTCTGTTGGTTCAATCATTTTTTAAAAGTGAAATATTTTTATATTATTATAGACGAAACATTCACAGAATCCATCAGCTCCTCTATCAGAGTCGTATAATATTTTGAATTTAGAACTGCAAAGTAGAATCGAAGAAAATGAAAAGCTACATCAACAGGTATATGAAACATTCCTACTATTTTTATTAATATTTTATTAAAATAAAAAATATGTATTTTGATAATCTGTAATACACTTTATGATACAATAGAAGAATGTTGTCCATCCTGCCAACATTGTGATGTTGCCATTATTAATACAAAAAATAATTTGAATCAAAATAATAGTATGTATTATTTGTAGTTCAGCACATTATTAAGTCTGTTTGATCCTTCTTCAGTATTTTAGTTCTTTTTTAAGAGAGATATTGGATTATTAGTTCTCTGTAGATTATTGGTATCTGCAATGAAAAATAATTAGTCTTAAACACATTAACAGCATTTTATAAATGCATATACTTAAGATATGTGATAACTTCTGCGTAATGACTCTGCGCCTGTTGATATTAAAATACTGTTGCTTAAATCAGAATGATAAGTAATTTTAAAAGATAAGTGGCCATTAATTTTATGAGCAAAGTAACAAGTTTTAGTCTTGCGATTGCTAAAGAATTCAAATTCTAAGCAAAGTTCAGTAAATGAAAGTTGATTCTATTTTGTATTGCAGCAGTTTTATTCAAACTAGAATGGAAAAATTGTGTGTAAACAAGTATTGTGCATTATATTATTTTTTAACAAAAATAACTTAATTAATTTTATATGGTTTATATCATTAAAAATCTTCTTAATCTGCTTTTAACCATATAAAATTCATTAAGTTATTTTTTAACTGCTTTTAAGATATATTTTTTTAATTATAAAATTTTGCTAATTGTAACATGTTTTTAATTATGTCATATTGATATTTCTCCTTTTAAGCTTTATACTGCAGATATGGAGCAGCAAAAAGCAATATCTGAATTAACGACAACTATTGATTCTCTTCAGTCAAAATTAGCAGATCAAGAAAAAAAGTTTTCAGAGAAGATAAGTGAGCAAGAAGCTATGATTAATACTTTACAGAAAGAAAAAATTAAAATGCAGGTAAGATACATTTGCTATGACTGAAAAATAAAGTTTAAGTCATCTCTTAAATTTTCTAGTCTTTTTTATATTGTGGAATATTATTGTCAGTATTTGAAAAAATTTCCCTGAGGAAAATTTCTCCATTATAAGGCTTCTTTGGATATTGTTTGTTTGTATGGTAAACTAATTAATTTATAATTGATTAAAACTGAGCTTGAAAACAATTGCCTTTTGCCACTTTTGTTTTTTAGAAACTTTTTTTGTGCTTTATAATATTCTTAAATTTTCATGTTATGAAAATTAATTTCAAAGAGAATTTTTTTCATATTTATGTTGGAAATTTACCGAAAATGCCAATTATTTCTTTGATAGTTAGACTTCAAAATAATCATTATTTTCATAAGTTCATGCTTTAACTTTTTCTATCAATTATTTCTTTATGATGGTTAGACTTTTAAATAATATTTCACTCTTTTTATAGGTGTCTATCAGAAACCATGAACAAGAAATTAAAGATCGCAAAAAGCTTGCAGAATCTAAGTAAGTACAGCTTTTGTAAGTAAAATTTTGTTTATATTTATTATTGGGGGGGAAGAAAACCAGGCAGTCATTCTGCCTCGATCACAATTCATAAATGGCATCATACAGGGCTATCCAAACAATGCTCAACACTGAACTAGCAGTTAGTATGTTTTTGAGAATCGGTATGTAAATATGTTTTTTACAAACATTGTGGCATGTTTGAAACATGAAAAAATTGATTTTCATTATCATTTCATATCTCAATTCATAAAAAGTTTCTAGATTTTTCAAGTAAAAATTAGAATTTTCTTGGATTTTGATAGTGAAATTGAAAAATGATTGTTATAAAATCATAGTTAGGTGAAAGTGATATAGTTAACTGTCAGCTTTTTACTAAGCATTAAAAGTAGCTGGAAACTTCTCAAATAACCACAGTTGCGATGTTATCTGTTTATATATAATATCTGTTTTATCTCTGGCTGTAAATAAATGTGTGTCCTCATCTCCCTTCTACTTTCTCCTTTGTTGGTTTCATTGCAAGTCATCAAACCCCTAGTAAATTATCTACCCAGAATAATGTTAGTGCATTCTTGGTCATATGTAGTTTTTAGCCCTTTTCTTTACTATTGCTTTTCACAATGTTTATTACTGTTTTTCTTCAAATATTTGACAGATTAATTGTGAAAGTTTTCATTAAATGGCATATTAAATAGAAAAAAAATTCTTTAAGAATGTTTCTTGGATTGCTATGGATCAATTCAAATTAGATATTTTCATTGTATATCTGTTGCATAAAGTTTATTTTTGTATGTTCTTATATATTCTCATCCTTTAATATCTATGTGTTAGTTATTAAAGATGAATCATGCCACAGTTTTAAATTATTTTCATTTACATTCATTAGATCGGAGGATGTAATTTCTCTTAAAGAGGATTTGACAGAACAACTTGAAGATGCCAAAAAAATTATAGCTGAAAAAGTCCTTTTCAATGATAGGAGTAAGCTTTTCTTTCATTTGTTTAAAACTTGGGTAATAAAAATGCATTGAATAATTTAAGTTTAGTTAAAATACTTTCCAGTCAAGTTAAAAATTGAATACATGTTTTATTATTATTAACCAAGTGGCAAAGTATTCAGGATTTATTAAAACAGGCAAAAATGTAAGTGGTGCAAGTATGCATCACTGTGCTGTAAAAGAAGAAAAGCTACAGCATCCCCACAACTGCCAAGCATGAGCTACCATTTTTGATTAAGTGTAGTTAAATTTGGATAATTTAAACCTGATTACACAGTAATAAAAATTCTATTTATCCAGAATTTAAATTTATTCAAAATTTAAAACTAATTTTTTTTTAAAAAAAGGGGTCCAAAATTAATGCAGAAAGAGAAACTAACTTTAAACTGAAACGGCCAGTAAAGATTTATTTTTAGTACTGGCTGTTACCCGCGACTTCGTGCGCGAAGAATTTGAATTATTCTTTTTTTTAATTCACGAATGTAAATGTTTTGTTGCATTTTGAAAGGGGAAAGTAAAAGTTCTGACAGTTGATAATACTTATTTGGACGGCTGACAGGAGTGTACTGTACATGTGTGCTGATATAGTTATGTACATTGTTTATCTATGCTGATACACTTTTATATATCATGTTATTTGCACAAATGTGGAGGTTGTGTGGGCTGGACACACGTGAACACGCCACATATAGTTGCCCATGCGAAAAATATGGTTTTTCCAAATGTACGCCTGCCACTTTCAGTGTCTGGCCCTGAACCTCGCAAATGATATTTTTAAAGGGATTTGTTACCTTTTGAACTGAGATGATAAATCCTTCGGTGTTATCGGAAGGCGTGGAATTAAAACACTCTCTCTTCTCCCTATATAAGTCGTAACAGTAGCTTTCACGACGTTTGTACCTAGGTGTGTAATTTGTAACCGTGTGCCATTGCACAGTCTCGGTATATCGAGGTTACGTATTAGTAGTACTGGCACACCGACTTTCAATCTCGGCTTGTCGGAAGGTGCCCCTGACAATTCTAAGATCTTGAAGAGCTCTACAGAATATGATGTTCCTTGTTAATGCCCGTTACCGTATCTACAGAAGGATATTCTGTAATATCTCACTGTGAAAATTAAACAAAACATCGAGAGAATAATTCACTAACGTCATTGGATCACTGTGTAACCGTATTAAAAGCTTTAAATGCTACCACAACAGGAAACCGGAAGTGTAAAGTCTCCTTTGTTGTTTATGGTCAAAGAAAGCAATATTTTCTTATATTAACTTTAACACTGGCAAAAGCCCGCGTGCGAAACAATAATTTGGCTTGAATTTATTTCTATAAGAATAAAAAGTATTGTTAGAAATTACGTTAAAAAAATATTTTTAAACCTTTATAGCAATCAGAGAAAGCATTTCATCGCAATGGAATTAATAGCATTTAATATATCATTTTCTGGTCTTTAAAATTGCATAAAAAGAATTGTTGTCTAATAAAGATTTCAGAAGTTATTGACAAAAAACGTCTAAGCTATAGGCTTAAAAGCGGCTAATGTTCGTTATTTAATTAAATATCTTAAGAACTAATTAACGCTGAAAGTTGAAAATAGCACCTTGTGTGTAAATTTCATGTCGCTACCGTTCACTGTTTAGGGGGAGTTCTTGTGACCAACCGTTCGACCAGCAGACAGACAGATACATGTAATTTCTGCCTTGTTTTATAGATATTTATAAACATAAGCAAAATTTTCAGAAATAAAGATAAATTAGTTCAAAGTCTAACGTTTCCTAGCAGCGAAGTAGGTATAAATTTGCGTTATTTCAAAATCGTCTGCACGTAAAAAAATTATTAAACTTTAAAAAATGAATAAAAATTGAAGGAAAAATGTCACAGAAATAAAATTAATATCATTGAAAAGGTAAATTTTTGAACTTTAAGATGGTATAAGAATCATTTTTATCGAACAATTTGTTCCGAAGTTACAGTGGGAAAAAGATGACGTGATAGTTGATTTTTAAAATAATTTATTCATGTTTTCGCATTCCTGAAGGATCATGTAACAGTTGAGTGAAAAATAAAATAATCTTCATCGAGAATCACTGAGTCAATGGGCTTTGTTAATTATTTAATTGTTGTCTGTAGTCAAAAATAATTAATTTAACGTGATTTCACCTAGTCTATGTCCGTTCTTGGGTTTCAAGCTACAACTCTGCCAATTTTCATCCAAATTGGTTTTGTAGTTTGGTCGTGAAAGCTTAACAAACAGACAGACACACTTTCGCATTTATTATATTATTAAGGATTTAACTAACATATAATTAGTTTAGTAAATAATCAGTAAGTAATTATAATAAATGTTATGATTATTATGATTAATAAATTTAAGAATTTTTAAAATCATAATTTCAATAAATAAATTATTTTAATAAGCATTGCCACACTTTAAATACAGTAAAACTTCAAAATAAACAGTACAAGTCACTTCTAATATGTTTGAAGTTTTTAAAAGAGGGCGAAGAAATTTTTCATTACTTTTTAGGTTGAGCAAACATTGTACAGCAGCACAGTCCTTGAGTGAATTTAAGAGCCTTAAATATTATTCACTTATGATCACTGAGGACACAAGGTACAAGCATTATTAACTAATAAAAAAAAAATTCAGAAATACAAATAATATTTTACAGTTTTCAATTTTGGCTTCACATTAGGTAAAATAAATTTGAATTGTAGATGATATTTTAATATTCAAATTACTAGTGAATTCGAATTAGCCAAGTTCCATTGTATAAACTTCTTGTGTGTTCCTGGTTTTTATTAATGATTTTTTTTTCATTTCAAATGTAAATATTATCAAAGTTATGACACAGTTATAGTTAACAAAATGGCCATCAGTATGTAATGTTTTAAAAATATTTTGAGATTTATAAAAAGATTCTCTGTTTAATTAAAGATAATGATAAATGCAGATGATTGGCTGCATACATTACAAAGAAGAAACTTTTTTCATTATGTCCTACATTATGGTTTAAGAATTGCATGATTTGAAATTAGCATATTTCAAGTTAATATTCCTCTATTTAATCAAATATATTTTATTAATATCTGTATTATTATCCATAGTTTTAATTTAAATAAGGTTACTTTGATAACTTTTTAGTATTTTTTTAAGCAGTGCATAGCAATTATCACATGGAAATTTTTTTTTTTTTAGGTAACGATTCTCTGAATATTATAAATGTGCCTATTATACAACGTGGTAAACATGAACTTTTATCTTCCCTAATGCTCAAAATACAGGGATTTGTTTCTGACTTTTCACGACAACTGTCGGATTTGCATACGTTTATGATACAAAGATTATGCTCAACATCAGGAAATCCTAGCATGAAAGTTGTAGTTTCTAAGGTATGCAATAATTCATTCTCTTTTGTTTAAAATACATGTCATCAATTGATTTTAAGTTATGTGTATTTATTAAATATTTGCTTACATAATTGTTAAAATAAAGTTTCCTAAAAGTGTTTATTTTTTATTTTATTTGGTAGTTAGAATCATACTTACGTGAAAATATCCAAAATCTTAAAGCTATTCCTGTGAGCTTTGAATGTATTACAAGTGCTATTAAATCTGAAACTTTAACTTGGGTAAGTATTTTTCCCATTTCCATTAAAAAAAATTCTTAGATTTTATCTTAAAATTTACATATCTGATATCAGTTTAGTAAATATTTAAGTTAAAAATCCTTACTAATGATTTTCTAGTAAAATTGATTAATTGAAATATATTTCATGAACTTCAATACTTTTTTGTAGTGTCAATATTTTGACAAGGCAGATTCTCCAACAGATAAAACTTATTGATTTCTGATAAATTCTTCCTATGCATTATTAGATACAAAATTCAATTTTAAAAGGGCTATTTTGACCGTACTAAATCAATCCTGCGCATTATTTAGTTTGATGGTATGCACTAGAAGAAAATTTTGCTAATTAAAAGAGGAAGTGAGAGGGAAAACAATTTTCTTATCAGAAAGGGAATTCATTCCTGAATGGTTAGACATTTTTTTTAAAACACTAAACTTATTACGACTGATCAAATTACCATTTTCCAGTTGCAGTTTCAATATATCATTGAAACGTTGGTATGTTACAAAGCTATAAAGTCGTTTCCCTGAGTTGCTAGACTTGGCGGCCAAGTTGGCGACTTTGGCAACAAAGGGAATTTTCTAGAAGGACCTCAAACTTTCCACCTATTTCTGCTTGTTTCTTGAACTTTCTAGAGATTACGTCACTTCCTACATAATGAAGTCACTTCCTGTTAAAAAGTATAAAGGCAAGCTCTCAAGCCAAGAACAGTTCAGTTGGATTTTGATCAGCAAGCAAGCTGGTGAGCTAATAAGAAACCTTTGAGCGTTGTATTGAGATTTAATGCTAATCTCTGTTGTGAATTCTTACTAGTGCTGTTTAATACTTGTGCTACGTTTCTTTTCCTAGAATATTTGTAAAATAAAGAGCTTTATTTTTTAAAGTCCTGCTTATTGGATTGCATTCACGTACCCACACGACAATTTTGTCACGGTTTGTTTCATGTTAAAGTACTTTTAATTATGAAGTTGTAGCTTGGTACCAAATGTTTTACGATGTATTTTTATGACAATGTATATTTGTTTTGCATCCTAAAGATAAAATGGCTCATATCTGTATAAAATAGTATTATATTCATCAAAAGATAATAGAATGTCTGATTTAAAAAAAATCTGGAATAAGTATAACATAAAAATGTCTAGGGAAAACAAGTAGAAAGAAAAGATCTTGCTTAGGATGATTTTGTTACTGAAATCCCTATATTAAGAATTGTAATGGTTTGAGTGTACTGATTTTATTCCCACTATGCAAATGAAGACTCCAACACATTTTTTTGAAAAGATCATGATGGTTTGATTCCAAAGTCCTTATTTCATGTTTGAAAAATTATGCATTCAAAATCCAATTGCATTGCAATACCATCATGTATGTAAATTAAATTTTTATGTGGGTTCGGCAATTTAACAATGATGTGTTATGAAACCTTGGAGAATGCGTACCAAATTTGTTGTTATGTTTGTCATCTGCTCTAAATTAAAATTTACAAGTTCTGTCCCTAATAACCCATATGTAGCTTGAAAACAGGATATTTAGCCAAATGAATCAAGCAAAATATAAATTTCATTCATTAAATGTGTAATAAATCTTTTCAAAATCTGTGTCATATTTATGATATTTTCATAAATATGACACATATTTCCCTTGGCCTTCTCAGTTTTAGAGTCATCGAGGTAAATACTTTACTTCTCTTGTGTTTAATGTTATAAAAATAATATAGCATATGTGAGATACATTTCTATTATGTTTTTTAAATTTAAATATAGAAAGGTTTTATATAAAATTTGTCAATTTTATTTTTATTTTACTCATTACTATAATTATATGTTGCTTATGTGTTTCTTAATTTCTTGTAAAGTTTGTTTTATTCTGTAAATATTAATGCAGCTATGATTTGTTAATACTAGGATAAATCTTCTGTAATGGATTTTTGCAATGCATTCCAAAAGTATGAGAAGAATCTTGACAAATTACTTCCTTTCTTAATCTTAAGGTAGGAAAATCCCTATTCTGTTTAACAAATTTTTATTGGTTTTCCTTACTATTTTCATTCATTAATTGTTGAATGTTTAACAATATGCGCCTCATATCTGTGACATTTTGTAAGAATTTTTATATTGTTGGTACCTCAACAAAACTGTGAATCTGCTACAGTAACTTATTGCAGTTTTATTGTTTTGGCCTGGGACAAGTAAATCATAAAGGTTTAACCGTTATGCATGAAGCAAAACAGAAATTGTGTCTCAATTCTTCCATGTAACTTTGCAAGCTCGGTTATGAAAGACTGGTGTAAATAAATTATTTTATCCTATCACTAGTGACCAATTGTTGCACTGGAATTATTACTTTCAAAAAACTTCATTAAAATCTTTTATGCGTACCTTGGTCGTAATGGTCCCTCTAAAAAAGCATTTTCAAATTTTGCTTGACATGCAATTTGTACTATTTTAGAAACCTTACACCTTTTCTGTTCGTTGTACTCACATTTGCCAATTCTCTATGTCATCTCACCTAAAATTTGAGCTTTGATGTGAAACAGGAAATGCTTTAACTTCAGCTAACCCAATAACATGCTTGCTGAGTTGAACCATTCTTATAAAATATAAAAGGCTAATGAGAGAAATCATTTAGCATTAGAATTTTTAGTGTAATAATGTAAATGTATCATGATTTTCGTAATATCTTAGATAATTTTTGTTCACTGATTCAATAAAAAATTTAGTTCACTACAATCAAAAGCAAAGTTTCAAGCTTAAAGAGAGACAATTACTTTGCAGAAAAAAGCAGTAGTGTTTATTGTTTAGCAACGGATTCAGAAACTCTCCGCGCTTTTGCGCATGCATCAGGCAGAGTTATTTTCATCAAAATAGGAGGAAAGTGAAGAATGGAAGGGTGATGTTTACTTTTTACTGAGCATGATCTAACAAAGAACTCCGGAAATGCTCTCATGACTCGTTGCTTGACATCCCTTTCCGGTGTAAAATCGTCCAAAAGTGGTAGTCTTGGAATCTGTTGCTGAACAATACAGTTAACATTGTTTACAAATATACAAACAAATAAAAATTTTATTAAAACAATGCTTTAAAAAGAAATCTACACCATGTGCAAAAACGGACAAATATTCATATCTTAGTTATCAACAATAGAAGAAAAACCTAAGATACAGTAAACTCTCGATTATCCGGCATTCAGGTATCCGGAAAGCTCAACTAACCGGAAAAATTAGAAAATGAGTTTTTCTAAAAATTTAACATCTGTGCGCCAAAAGTTAGCACGCGCGCGCCGTTCCATTCAGGCGGACAATTTATTTCTGGAATGCAACGTTCGTTCCGCACGGAGGGGCGTAGAAAGAAAGAAAACAATATACAGTACTGTGATTTACACAGACTTGTTTTAGGGAGCAGGGGAGGTTCAAAAGCAAAAGTGAGAATCAAAAAAATAAAAGGTCCTCACCTTTCGCCGAGAAACAAGACCTAAAAACGAAATCGACAACCAAAAAAAAAGGCAAAGGGACAGAATCGGTAAAAAAAAAAGCTCGTGGGGGGGTTACTCCCGATTGGTAAGTCTCTTTCTTTTCCTTTATTTATTTACTCTCCAAATACCGGCAGATGTTGATTCCGATTACATAATATCAAGTGCAGGAGAATTGGAGGCGCGAGTATTGCGCAACAACCCTTACGCTCTTCTAAAAGATAATTAATTTTGATATTCAATCTGGGATTTGTTTATCATCACTTAAAAGAGTTTTATTATGCTTGCTGAGTAGAATATTTTTCAGTTTCGTCGGCTATTTTTATATGTTTATATTTTTACAGTGTATATATTTACGGTAAAAATTCGGCTACAGATCATACTTTTTAAAAAATTTTATCAGTCAATGTTAAATTAAAATCTTCATAATATGTTTTGTAAATACAATGTTATGGAAGATACAGAAGTATTCTTAAAATTTATATTTAATGCACATTTCAAAATGACAAAAACAAATTATTTGACCGAAAAATCTTAAAAAAAAAAAGTACTATCTACCTCCCCCCATTTTTCCTGTCACACTCAACTATCCGGAATTTTCAGGTATCTGGAAATCGGAGTTTCTGAGCATGGCGGTTAGTTAAGCTTTTACTGTAAAATATTTGTAGTAACAATGAAAATGATTTGAATTTCATTACAACAATGAAAAGTATTGTAAAATATACCAAAAAATATTTTAAAAATTAAAATCCAAGAAAAAATGTAGGGCAAGTAAATTGGTATCATTGAAAACATTTTTTGGATTTTCAGATGGTGTAAAAATCATTTTTGTGCAATAATATTTTCTGAAGTTATCGTGGAAAAACTCCAAAATTATCTAAAATCTTACTTAATTTTTAATTAAAATTTCAAAAAAAATCACTCCTATGTGCACATTTCCAATCTCCAAAGTATATCTGTACCAAATTTGATAGTTCTAGGTCTGTCCTGTCAACAGACACCCATTCTTTTTTATTATTAGTAGAGATAGCGTTAAATTTTGCATATAAATAATGATTAAAAATAGCATGTTGTCAGAGTTTAACTAAATTTTTTTTTATTATTTAATGCCTTTAAATTTATTCTTGAACTCATTATCATATTGTAATGCAGTAGAACCTCACTTAACGAACACCTCTTGTAACAGGTAATTTGCGTAATGAGCAAAAACAAGTTGTGAAATAAAGACTTGCTTAACGAGAGGTGTTTCACATAACAAGTGATGAGAAGAAGGGAATTCCCAGATTGTGTACCTGCTACATCAGTCTGCGTTTAGCACTCGTTCCGCTAGCATCACTTGGTTGCTTGTGATCACACATTTTCCCAAACTTGTGTTCAAACATTTCATTGAAGCTGCATTGTGTTTTACAGCAAGAAGTTGTGGAGGAGAGTTTGTCAGAGAAGTAGGAGGTAACAGCAAAACAACAATCTTCTGGTACAATAAGAAAAATTCTAAAAGCATGAGAAACTATTGCATCGTATATTGAGAAGCATCACCTAATAAAGCAGTCGCTATGTGTGCTACATATTTATTTAATGATAATGCTGTGTCGCGTTTTCATCAAATTTTGAAGTTTCAGGAAAAACAAATTTATCTAGACAGCTTTCTTTTAAAAAAGAATTAGGTGCTATCATAAATAATAAACTATTTATTTCAATTTTTTTCTGCAAATTGAATTTACTTTCCAGGTTGGTTCATTCCACGATAGAAAAAAAATGATAATTCATGCAATTAACAATTTTGTATATAATTTTCTTTAAAAAACGATATACATAAAATTTGTTGATTATTTTTTCAGCATGGAACGCATTATTATATTTCTCATAAATTTATATGGGAAAAATTGTTTCACTTGATGAATATTTTGCATTACGAGTAAGATCCTGGAATGAATTATAGAAGGTTCCACTGTATATCAAAGATGTATGGTATGAATTAATCCATAATTTATACCTGTGTATTCAAGTCTGTACCTTTTCTGCCCTGCAGATATTAAACAGCCATATCTTGTCCATTACAAGTAAAAAATAAATGTTTCGTTAGAGGGTGAACTTCATTACTATTTTCAGAAACTCAAATAAATGTACAGATTTATCCAATTCTGAATTTTTTTTTTTTTCGTTATTTAACTACAATAACGTAAAAAAATACTTAAACTTTAAAAATTATATGATCTTTTGTAATCTACGACTATTCGAGGAATAAGACTTTATTGATAAAAATGTTATATCCCTAGCTTATTTAAAAATATTTGAAAGGTATTAATTTGAGGGAAATTATTTAGAAATTACAGTGATTGATCATTAATTTTATAAATTTTCTTATCTATCTTTCTTTCTGCTTAATGCAACAGATATTATAGTATGTACTAATAAGACTTCTCAAATAAAAGTAAAAAAGAAATATTTCTGGTCTGGTTTTTAAAAGGTCTATTTTTTTTTTCATGCTAACTCGAATATATAAAGATATAAAAGAACACACAGAAGAAAATTTTTAAAGCATCATACCCTTATGTACAGTACAAAACATTGTGGCATTTTTATATTTACAAGCTGAGTTATATTTTTGCTGATATACTGATTAAGAAACATTGAACAGATGTGAGTCAGAATTACTAATGTTTTATTACTGACTATTTACATTTCCTTTCAAGTAATATTTATTTTGAATTAGAGCTTTATCATTGAATTTCCCCTCATTTCAGAATTCAAGATAAAGATTCATGGGTCACTACCTCAGCAAAATTGATTGATCTTGTTGGCAAACTTGTTTCTTTATCTTGGAAATTAATGGCTTGTTTCAAAAAGTTGTGTAGATACTTATTACTTCTTGCAGTTGTAGGTATGTTTTTTAATGATTGTTTCTTAACACCCATTAAATGTATTATTTCTTTCAATTGTTTGCAAATTATTTAATGATTTTTATTTAATACTTGTCTACTAAATTTATTAGTTGGCTAAATTAATGTTTTTACAATTGTGTAATTCAATAGACTGTGTCAAAATTTTAATTTTTGATTAATTCAACATGCAACATAAAGTCATATCACCTAAAATTGCCATATTTTAACCTTTCTTAAATGTTACTGGAATGTAGCATAAATTAGTTCCTTCTAATCACACGAGAATCATAAACCTGGGTTCTATGTATTGCAAGGGTCATTTAATATGGAAATATTTGTTGCTTTTTTGTTTTTATATTTAATTTTAACTTTCTATGAATATTTTAATTACTCTGATATTTATTACTAAAATACTGTTTTCAAGATTAAAACTGGTTTTATTGAAATTAATACTCAATTTATGACTATATCAAATTAATATGTTCATAGATAGGTTTACCACATAGAAAAAGTCAAAATTAGGAAGTTAAAAAAAATGAATTTGGATATGTATTTCTTTTTAAAATGGGTAATAGTTAGCATACATTGTAGAAAGGAAATTTAACCAGTTCCTGCACTCTCATTTTTAAAAAATTTAAATGTATCAAAATGATCCATCTCATAAAGAAAGTTTTAACAGTAATTGTTAATTGTAGCTCACATTTTATACGCTCCTTTTTTGAATTTGGTATTAAATGTACAAATAATTTCAAAACTTACTACTTTTATTCTTATATATTTTAAATATGTTTAGGATCAGCTGAGAAAAATGAATATCATGTTTCACAGGCAACTATTATGAAGAAAATACTTTCAAACATGATTTTGTTGCAACAACTATTTGATGGTATGTATATATGTTTATTCTCCTGCTATTTGAAAATCAATTTACTAACATCAAGTAGTAGACACATTTTTGAAACTATTATCTGTATTATATTTTAAAACTATGTCTTATTGCAAACCAATTTCTTATGACAAATTATCAATATTAACCAGTAGCGAATCTAGGATTCGGGTCTGGAAGCTGAGGTCATAAAAATTTTGTATTGTCGTGATGAAGGTAAAATCTGAAGGCTAAAGTAAACCAAAACTCTTTAACTTTACAGACATTACTCACCTGACAATAAGAATCATAAAAAACAATACAATACTTTCGATAATTTAATAAGAATTACAATGAAATAACTAGCCAAAAAATGTCTTCGACCATGCCAAAGCTACAAGTACAAGTGGAATGACTACAAAAGTAGGAAAATTTTCGAGCCAGTCAAGCCAGAAAGTAATGTTGAAACGATTTTATTATTTTTTTAAAAGAGATAAATTAAGAAAAAACAGGTTGTAATGATGTTAAATAAAATCAAGAATTCTGGCTTGGCTCTGGGGGGGGGCGGTCGCCCGATCGCCCCCCCCCCCTGGATTCGCCACTGATATTAACCCTTTGAGGACGACTGTCATACGGGCTTGCCCGGTTTCTCATAGCGTTACGCGTGTGGCCATCCTCAAAGGGTTAAACAACTGGGAAAAGATGGCCCTATTTGTGTTCAGCTTATAAAATATTTAGAAATCTAATATGCTCAAAAACAATTTGCCATGACTGCATCTTGCTTTATAGCTGGTCATTGTTATAACCATTTCCTCCAAAGATTTACCGTAGGTTTACCTCTGAGGCAGATTAAATCTGCCAATGTTCTAATCTAATATCATGTGAGGAAGTTTGAAGAGTCAAATGTTAACTTAAATTTAGTCCTTGCCAGACCACATTTCCAATTTGAGATCCCTCAATGAAAATCATTAAGTGATTTTAAACTGAGATGCTAATTTTACTAGTCAGATCATACTGGTGAAGAATTTTGTTCTTTATGGAATTTAACTGTGATTGGTTTATTATTATTATTATTATTATTGATGTGTGTTTGTTATTTTTTAGAAGCAAGACAAATGTTTGGTTCAAAAATTGCTTTGGATCATCAGTTACCTATGTTAACTCAAGCAGAGAAAAGTACTGATGAATGCATTTTAACTACATTAGTTTCTTTATCTCTCACTCTGAAAAAGGTAATTTGCTTGTAATATGAAACTTAGATTACTATGGTGGCTGTTCTGCATCGTTGATTAAGAAGTAATATATATATATTTTTAAATTTTGTATCTCAATTTCAAAACTTTTTTTTTTCTTATGTGAATTGCCATAACTATAAACTTCTCATATATTCTATCAGGGTTTTGGAAACCAATTGCAAAAGGATAGTGTAAGTTTTTTATGGCTATATAGAATGGTTTATATTTAATGCATGAGGACAGAAAGTACCTATCATTTTTCGGATTAGCTTGCGCTAATCTTTACCTTTATGATTTGTAAATCATTCACCAATTTTGAATTTATGCATTGTGTATTGTGGAAAAGCTATAGCTCCTTCACACCAAAGAGCTTCATAAGCTCCCAATATATAGTTGTGCAGCTACCAGAAGCTTTACTTCATGCTATCGGGATACCACCAAGACCACTGCTGCAGTGAAATTAAGATCATTCAGAGGTGATTGCGTTCCAGTATTATACTCAGGGTCCGTACTCCTCCTGAAATTCCTGAAAAACTCCTGAATTTTGCTTTTTCTTTCTAAGGGCCCTGAAAACTCCTGAAAATTGTGTTTTTTTATCCTGATATTTCTTTTTGTCTCCTGAAAAATTACAATCGAAGAGCAAAAGATAAAATTATGATAAAACATAAAAATATGACGTTTCCATTTTTCCTTATTGATAGAAAGTCGCTGGAATCCGGAATTCTTACTTCTGATCTTCGCCGAAAGAGTCTACCACGCATGTTCTGAGTCACCGAAATCGGGAAAGATGGGAGAATTGATATTTAGTATACTTTTTTGCCGATTTTATAAAAATTGTCCACACTATTATAAGACTTAATTGTCCATATCCCCCTACAATTGATCTTTTTTCATGTTATCTCTTGAATTTTCTGTACTGTACTCCTGAAAAAATCCTTAGAAACTCCTGAATTTTACTATCATATATACAGTATGAACCCCGTATACTGGAAATCCGGTATTTTCTTCATTCTTAAAACCCGAATTCCGGTATTTTCCGATAAATCTGTTTTTTAAAACTTAAGAGTGCCAAAGACTCAAACTACTATGGATTCTACGTAATTTCGGCTTCTTCTACAGACTACACAAATTATAATCCATACTACAGAGTTCTAGGATGAAATGTTTTATTTAAAATATAATTAGAAGTCCTAATTTTCACTTTCTTAAAAAAATCATTTCATCAGTAATTATTTTTGTAGTAATAGGAAACATTTTTTATAAGAAATATGAAAAACCAGGAAATAAATTTTAGGTTTAATGGATTTTTTTTTTCATATATTCTTGTTGTTTACTTTCGATTATGCTGAGTCAATCCAAATGATTTTTTTAGAAGTTCCCATACCATAACTAAGAATAACTACCTCACTTAAGAATGGTCCCATAAGAATTTATATATATATATATATTCATTAATGCTATTCATGCAAAATGTTATTATGTTTTTAATATTGTTTTGTTATCAATTTTGATGGTTTCTTTTCATGTGTGTTATAGAATGTTATTGAAAACTCATGAACTAAGACAAAATAAATTAAATCAATTTCTTATGTGAAAAAGGCATATTAAAAATTGTATGCAAAAGTTGAATCTGCGCCGTAATGAATGAATACATATCCGTTCCCTACACATAATTTTCCTGCTAAAATTTCAGATATTTTTTCATGAAGCCACAATCACCCCTGGATCATTTGTCAGAAGTTACGTTTTCGATTTGGCATTGTAAACCAGCATAAAATTCAGTTTGAAACTTAATGGTTGATTTTATCCTTAAAATACTTGTCAAATTCTTAATTTCAGATACAAGGGTCTGGTAGATTTTAAATAGATACTTTTACACTTTTTTCTTAAAAATGCATACTTCATAGAATATCAACTACTAGTATGTGAAAGGCAGAATAATGAACCTGTGTATGAACTTTCTTCTTATCATTAAAGAATTTACATTATTATTTTTGTGGCTGCAGCAATATTCAGCATTGTTTTTCCTGCATCAGTGAGTCAAATGTTCTTGTGTATATAGCTGCAGTAATTCTGTATAAATTTTCTTTTAACTATGGGCTTTGGTATTGTAGTTATTTTGTATGAAGATAACAATTTTTTTTTTTTTTTTGTTTTGCTTATACTGCCTTTCATATCATGCAACTTTGAAATACTAGAAAATGATATGCAGCTCCTTTTTGCCATCGCTGCGTCAGAAAGAACTGAAATTATTTTTTTTTTGTATATATATATGTAATAATCTCACTTAATTTTATTTCAAATTCTAATATTATATATTTTAAAGTCTTAATGTATTCCAAAATCACTTTTCTTAAACTATTAAATCTCTCGTCTTGGCATATTTATTACTGAAAGAATATTTTAATCGTTTCCACACGCTCACAAATCGCGAAATCAGGGACTCCTTGCCGCCATGCATCTTCCCTAAAATGCTTACATAATTTATTAAAAATAGCCAATATTCCTTTCACGTGTTTGATCACGTGTTATATTGTTATTCCCTTATGTGAGAGAATCGGGGATTTTCTGTACACTTTTACTTAAAACTTCAACTAAGATGTTGGTATGTCCGCCACTCTCCAAAATATTTTTATAATAAAGCAAATTGGTTAACAACTCGGCTGTTTTATGACTGCAACAACGAAAACATTTTATATATATGGTTTAGTATTTTCATTTTATTTTTTCAAATATATTTTATATTTACTATAATTTAAAAAATTAAACTTTTGCATTGCGTTATAGGTATGTATGTTAATTTTCATTTTGAATATTAAGATATGACTTTTTTATATATGGTTGATATTAATATATCATTTTTTATAATGTTGAAAACATTTATAGGCTTAATTTATTATTATTACTGATTCTTTAAGAGGTGTTGAAAATTAGACAAACTTGTAGATTCATGTGAATTTTTATAAAACAAAAAAGTTAGGTGCCCTTTTTTTTATTTGGTAAACTGAAACATTTGAGAAAATGGCTGTGAGAATCAGATTTAACAATGCATATATTATTTCTGTATACAATTTTGGTAAAGAGAAAAAATGATTTTGAAAATATTAAGACAATGTAATTTGTTACCGGATATTGACTATTTATATTTCAGAACTAACACTGTACAATATGAAAATATGTGTTTCTTGTATATTTTTGGCTTAAAATAACGAATCTGTAATTATTTTTTGTTTACCATGCACCATTTTTCCAAAAATCCACATCTTAGCTCCAAAAATCCGCAAAAAGCCACATCAGTAAAAAGTGGCCTCCAAGAAAAAAATTCATTCCTGGCACCAAAAACATATCGCATGAACTACTTGTGAATCCGCAATGTGTCTTTCTTCCACCATTGCACATTAAACTCGGTTTGATGAAAATATTTGTAAAAGCTCTGGACAGAGAAGGAGTGGCTTTCTTGCATCTCAGAAACAATTTCAAACATTTAAGTGAGGCAAAGGTAAAAGAAGGGGTCTTTATTGGCCCACAAATTAAAGCAGTCTTTCATGATGGAAGAGTTTGAAAAAAAACCTGTCAGAAGCAGAAAAAGCAGCCTGGCTGGCATTCAAATCAGTGTGCACACATTTCCTTGGAAATAGGGAAGCTGAAAACTATGAAGATCTTGTTGGTGACATAGTGAAATGCTTTCGTGTTATAGGTTGTAATATGTCATTAAAACTACACGTTTTGGATTCGCATCTGAACTTCTTTCCTGAAAACCTTGGCGCAGTTAGTGATGAGCATGGGGAAAGGCTTCACAGGACATCTCTATGTTTGAAAAGCGTTTCAGTTGACGATGGAATCGAAGTATGCTAGCTGAATATTGCTGGTCTGTTATCAGGGACACACCATCAGATGCCTACGAGAGGAAACGACCAAAAAAAATCATTTTAGTGTTTTTGTTTTCTATAATCAAGCCTCTGTTATATTTCTCTGTAGCCAATTTGTATAAATATGAGAAGTATGTCTCCTACAAAAACGGTATGTGACCATTTTGGTTCTGATATATGAATCGAGCACCTTTTGTTTATACAGAATCACATAGTATCATATAAAGGACAGAAAAAAAGTTCAAATTTGTTGTATAGTGTAATTTCTAGAATTGCATACAGTAACATTATTGCTAGTAAACTATAACAGGACACTACGTTGTATAAATTTGCAGGTTACATTCCTTAGGATCATACTGTTAAAATACGGAATTATTTTTATCTATGCATTTTATTTTATAAGATAGGTACTGATGCTGCCTATTAAGTTCGAAGAGCATTTGTTGATTTCAGACCAAATAGTTTTAACATTTTTTTTTTTCAGATGACTGACTTAATGGAAAAAGATATTGATGTATTTTCATCTGATGTATGGTATAAACCAAGAAATTTCTTGGCACCCAAAAATTCGACTTTAAATCCATGTGTTTGGCAGTATAAAGAAAGGAGCAATAAGTACATTCAACATATTAGTCAAGTTAGTAAATATTTTCTTAATTAAAATTTGTATAGAATCTCAGAGCAAATCTTCCTTTCTACTGTTCTGCACCTTTCATAATTTATATACTCAAAGCAAAGTTTAACATTCAAGTTACCTATGAAAATGCTGATTCAATAGTTACCAATAAATTAAAAATAATATTTGTAAGGTTTTCTCTAATAGTGAAATAGTTTGTTTCGTCCTTTTTGTAAATATAACTGAATTTTATTGTTATATAAACCCTTATGTTGGTTTGCGGATAAATAGATTATATTGCTTAGATACAGTTCCAAACCCAATTAAGACGAACAAACATATGAATTAGATTATATAAGAAGACAAAGCAGATGTAGAATAGCACAAATTCATTATCAATACAGATGAAATGTATGTAAACAAATACAATTTCTTGTAAAGAAGACACAAAGTTGAGGTATCCAAAATAAGCCACAATATTATGCGAGCTCTGAAATCTGACTGACAGCAACTGAGTCAAATTCTTGTGCCAATTGCCTTTTCTCCACAGTATTAGAAGCTGAGATTTTTCTATTTTTTTTTTCTCTTAAAAACACATGGCAATCATTTCACATTATAATAATATGGTCATCTTTTTTTGGCCCTTTTGTGTGTTTTGAAATGTGACAAAAAGATTTTATTTAGCATTAGCTTGTGAATATCTCAATGGAGTATCCTCCAAGCTTTCAGTACTACTATAGCATACAACATTGCAGCATGTGGTTGCGATTTCAAGTAAAAATAAAATCACTTGCACTGAATTAAAGCAAGTACTTAAATGCAAATTTACGATATTTTATAAGTATCATAAATTTTTTGAATCTGGATTCAAGTTAAGATTCAGAAACAGGATATTTAAATTCAAACTTAAACGGAATTGAAAATTAAATGATTTGCAAGAATTCAGTAAAAAAAGATTAGGGTTTTTTTTTTGTTCAAATTTTATTTAACAATTTTTCACTGTTAAATATACTTAGCAAATTATTCCATATTATCCATCATTGGTTTCTGGAAATATCCTGTATTTCCTTTGTGTAACTTTATTTTTTAAAGTATTTTATCAGTATTCGCTTTGCAGTTTTTAGGTGGATTTGTTTCAAAAATAGATAATTCTAATTTGAGATAAATGTAACCAAAGAAATTTATGCGGCTTGAATGCAACTTACAAGGGGAACACCAGGTACATGAGTCACTGATTTTTTTCAAACTTTGTATACTTGTAGTAGTGCCTTAGTACAATACAACTTGCAAGCCACAAGTTCTACAACTCAGTAATTTTCGAGAAAATCGATCGAATTTTTAGCGGATAGAATATTGACCAGTTCGTTGCAAGCTTAGTCCAAGATGATGTTGGTCGAGTGGATAGCTTCAGAGCTTCATAATTGCTGGATCGTCGGATTTAGATATTTTATAACGAATAATTTCTTTACATGCATGGATATTTTTTGAACTTTCAACAGCGTTTAGTGATTCTGCTAATTTTTTGTAGGATAAAAAATTATTTTTTATTATAATTGTATTCATCACATTATATGAATCATAATTATTGTATTTAATAATAAAATGCATGACAATAAGAGATTACATGATGGTATACAATAATATACATTTCAAACTGTTTTCAAAGCCTCATTAAACATGACAAGATGTTGGATGATTTTTGTCATACGGACACAAAAAACATAAATTCAAATAGCATCTACTGCACCGAATAAACCCAACTCGCCCGCAAAAACAAGGTAATTGTAGGTCTGCAGCTAAAAAGCAAACATTGTTTACATTGTGGAAAATTTCCCTTTCGTCACTCAATTTTCATGCGAACCACGCATAACACAACATTTTTGCAAATATCGGTGCCAATAATTGGTGATGCAAGATGGAATGTATTTTGATTGCATCTTCACAAGATGCGATTTCTCATTCGTTTTCAATCAAGCATGAACAATTCTGGAGGCTCTTTATAAAATTTTTAACCTGTCTGTAAAAATAAACATCGCACGGATGGCAAATTGGAGTATATTTGGGGGAAATGACTTCAAGTGTGCAGGTACCCAGGCCCTCATCTCATCCCACTCGATCGCCGCCATCTCGGACTAAACATGCTACAATTAGCAAGGACAAACTAGTAATTGTAAGCTGTTATGCAGCAAACTTGTTGATATTCTATTCGCTCAAGGTTTCAATCAATTTTCTCGAAATTTACTAAGTTGTGGAGCTTATGGCTTGCATGTTGTATTGTCCTAAGGTACTACTACAAATGAACAAAATTTGAAAAAAATCGGTGACCCACCTACCTGGTGTTCCCCTTGTTAGTTAAAACGGTTTTGAAAATTAAATTTTCAGTTTTCCTTCCTTCCCTACTCGGGTAGGGAACAAAAAGTGATAAAATATTTTCTTTAATAGCCTGACCCACCTTCTATTCCATATGAAGTTGCCTTGAAGAATTGGCAAACCCTGTGTGAGCACTCTGATAATCAAGAAAATCTTACTCAACAGGTAAGACACAGTGAAAAAAATAATATTGCAGTCTTAAATGAAATCTTATTCTATGGATTTGAATAATTTATTTTCATATATTATAAAAACGTGTAATTTTTTAAAGAGAAATGTATAAATCACTGAAGTCTATTTTTTCATGTTTGAAAAGGTATATTTATAAGCATGTGTGAAACCTCTCATGCTTCAAATTATGCTTTTTTTCTAAGTTGTTTTTCTATGAAATTTTTAGAATGTTTGCAAGAAGTCATTCTGATCAACAAATAACATTTGACGAAAACTCGAAAATTTTAACTCTTACTATTTTTGACATAATACAGTTGAATACATTGTAATTTTTCTGAGTATAAAGTAGTAAATTTTATTTATTTTGTAAGTGTGATGGGGTTTTTGCAATAATATTTGATTTTGCTGTAGAATAAAAGATTTGTGTCAGTGAATGCCCATTTTCCTTTATTTGCATATTCTGTGTTTCTGGAAATATGTATCAAATTTATACACAAATTGTTCTGAGAATATCCAGTTTTCGATGTAAAAATTTTTACTCTGGGTTTCCCCACTTACAATGGCAAGTATCCATAGCTAGAGTGCAGTACCATGTAAATTGCTTAAGATACTGCTTAGGAGGCAGACTAATCTGTGCCTGACTGTTCTGTTTGTTTCTCTGAAATTGATTCACAAACAAATGCAGTATTTCTAATAAAATAGGGGTTCAAAATTTTTAACTGTGCGATTTCAATTTAAGACACTTTTAATGCTGATGTCTTCAAAATTATTGAGTATATCATTTGTTATTTTAAATTCCTTTTGTGGTTGATAAATCTAAAATAAAATAGCTTGCAGTAAGCAATCTTTCATTTTTTTAGCAATGTCTCCTGATTTAATAAATCTTAAAATTGAAGTAAATTTATACATGGATGTAAGGGACTGTTATTTTAAAATTCCCAGTTTGAGAGCAACTAAAAAATATCAATCCAATCTATCTAATGATATTTAAAAGTCAAAGGATCAAAAACTAAGTTAAAATAAATAAACTTTATGAGGAGTGGCATATGGATGATTCTTAGCTTTTTAACATAACTGCTCAAAAAGTGGGAAAATTTATATTTTTGTTCATATATTTATCTTGTTTTCCATAGCATTGGTAAGACTCTGAATTAATATATAGATAAAAGAATGTAATGTTTATTCAATGGTAGTATTGCTTTAAAACTTAATAAAATCAAGAATTTAGCGATAAAAAAGCAAGAAATATGTTAATTTTATAATGTCTTCATATTTTTCAGTAATTATTTATGATCTTACTGTTATTGCCCTTTCTAACTCTAAATCATGTCTCATAGTTATAAATGAAACCATAGACGTATGGACTTGCATATAAGCATGTCTAATTCTTCCAATACTGAGAAGCTGCAAATGCCAGTTCATCCAAAGAATGATGGGTAGCAGAAGCATCCAAACATCCTCGCAATATTTCCACCCCCTTTTGTTAAGCATAATGGATTGAATACCGAAGACACATAATTTGTTCATTAAAATGTTTCACCCAGATAGGTTTGGGGGACCGTGAGATTTTCTTGGAACTCTCATTTCAGTGGAACCCATTTCCTTGTAATAAAATCCCCTAATAGCCATCAGCTAAGCAAAATCCTCTTTTGCTCATGAACCCATTAAGAATGCAAGGTGTAATTGCAGTTTTTAGGGGATAGGGAATTTCTATTATCTTTGAGAGAGGAATTCAGACGTTTCAATATTCCGAGATCCTCGAGTTCAAAAGTCTTAGGAATTAGAGGGTTAAGTTTCCTAAACTTCCTTAAGTTTTAACTTTTTCCTGGTACTGCCTAAAGTAGAAGAATGAAAAGTATTGCAACTTTACAGCATCTCTTTTTATAACTCATGCAAAGATAGTTTTTATTTTTGGAGGAAAGTTTTTAAATAAAAAATTTTCATGATGCATTTTAAATCTATAACCTTCAATAAATTTATTTTAATATACTTCAGAACTAATTTTTTGCCACTTTTCTTTTGTGAAACCAAGCTTTAGAATTACAAGTTTATTTACCTTTGAATAGATCAGAAACATTCGATAATATCAATTTGAATACTTAGTAATTCAGTTGTTATTTGTATTTTTGTAACTTTTATTCTTTTACATGATGTTAAATTTCCCCCGTTTTTCCAGAAAACTGATAGATATTCTATATATAATTTTATTTTAGCTGGAACAATATCAAAACAAAGTTATGCAGCTGGAATTGGTAATTATAAAATTCTCCTTTTTATATTTTAAAAATAAAATCATTTCTGTAATTCTTTTTTTTTTTTTTTTTTTTTTGAAAAATAGTTTTAAGATATTTGTTCAGTTTTTATAAGTGATATTCTCTCATAAAAGTTTTATTTTTAGTACTAATGTTTTTATATTTGACTGTATGAAATTCTGTATTTGTAAAGTGAAAACATTTTAATTGAATATTTTGTGACTTATTAAGTTATTATAATCTATCAGAATAATGTATTATTATTACAAATTCTTCTATGTATTTTTTTAAATATATATCGTTATAGCATTTTTCTGGTTTTGTACTTAAATGACTGTTAGGAATTCAAAATTTGCTAGGTTGGTAAAAATTCAATCAACTGTTTTAAGATATGTTAGTTTGGCATTAATGTAAAAGCAAATCAAATGCTTTATAATATTTAATAGCCATCCAAGCAAACTTGTTTAGTTGTATTCCTTTATTTATATAAGGACTATTTTCATAAAATTAATGATTTAGATACTTAGTTAACATGCTTTCAAGAATTCTATGTTGAAAATTATAAGCAGGAATTTTTAAAAATCCCTTTTTTTTATTTTATTTATGTTTTACTCAGGAAAATTTTTAAGAAAGTTTTACCTATGTTTTCTAATAAATATTTACTTTTGTTTTTGTAATTTTAAAGGATAAAGAAAACTGGATGCTTGAATGTCAATTATTGAGAGCAAGAGGATCTCAGGTAAATGTTTCAAAATTATTCTATATCATTAATAATAATTTTTAAAAAATGAATTTCCTATAAAGTAATATTTTTTGAACAATTTATTTCAAACTGCATTTTTACATTGTTCTTTTTTCTTTACATGTTTTTGAGGATCCTGATGCTTCAAATGTAAATATTGAAAGCAAGGCTCAAGATTATGATGAAATTCACCAGTATGTTAAAAACACTGTTAATCAACTTGTCAAGCAGATACAGTTTGCAGACAGCAAAGCTATAGCCTTTAAAAATGAAGTAAGTAATTATAATATCTGATCAAAAAAAAAATTTTAAGACATTTTTGACATTTTTTTATAGCTTTCATTGGTGTTTTCAGTGTGAAACATTGCATCAAAAGTTGAAACTAAATGTACAAAAGAAACAAGAATTGGAAAGTGATGTTTTGAATTCAAGGCAAGTCATTGATCGCATGAAGGTAATTAATTTGCCTCCTTTGTTGTTTTATTTGGTCTCTTTTTTTTTTTAATAATATACAAATTGAATTAAATTACAAAATTTGTCCTACAGATAAACATGTCAATGATATTTTCTGCTTTCAGAATTGTAAATGAATTGCTGTTAACTAAGAAATGTAAATTTTTCAAAACCTTAAAGTGCTTTTTTTATTTTGTCTCATACATATTAGAGAAAGTACTTGTTTAATATTAAATGCTACCCATAAATTTATCATATATGATCATAAAATTGTATTTTGAATATGAGGAAAACTTTTTCCTCCTTTGAAATAATATTTCTGAATATTCATCCATTATATTTGTTTTTCTTGTATTTTTTTCTATTATACTTTTTTGTATTTTTTTTTGTCTCACTTTCATGTTATTTTGTTTTTACTTCTTTTTTATTTTTCTTTCACCATATTCTTTTCTTTTATTCATCGTAGTAGAAAGGAGAATTTTAAATGTGTTTCGTTATATATAATGTAATTCCACTAAACTTACAAAACAAAGGTAAAAAGACATTTAGATAAATTTTAGGCATTCAGCTAACAAATTATATTTCCATTTGGTATAGCATTCTTTATTCTCTACTTTGTATCAATTTTGACACCACAACAAAGTAAGAAAATTGCATTTTATGCAAATAATTGATATCTCCTTTCAAAGTTACAAACATACCTTTAATAGCGATTGCTGAATTCTTAAAATTCCACTGTTTAAAAGAAAGTTATTGTTATCAGTACTTCTTGTATTGTTTTATTAAATAACTAGCAGTACCTACATGGCATTGTCTGTGGCATAATGACTTTAAAAAAAAACAGAAAAAGCTCACAAAGACATAAAATAAAATTTTGAAAATGAAATCAAAATATATATATATATATATATTCGGCGACCAGCTTGTTTGCCAGGATTATGATTTCAATTGAATCTCTTATGTATAATTTGATACCCATGGTTCCCTTAACAAAGTAATTTTAAATTTAAAATTGTGATAGAAATTTAACCCATGTTCTTTCAGTAGCCTTGCATCTCTTTTGTTCGTTGTCTGTATGAACATCCCTAATGGAGTCAAGTGATTGGCTGCATCAAATTCACTTTCTTATTCCTCTTGCAAAATATACATTTGATTTAGAAATTAAATTATTATATATCATTAATAATAATTAAACATTTTACTTTCAGTCGCATGTTAGCTGGATGAAAATATTCTAATTAAAACATAGCATTAAACATTAAAATATTACCTTAGGTTTAAACAATGAAAATGTAACTTATGCCAAAAAAATATTTCTTTAATTTATTAAAATTAGAGCAAAAATTGTGCAACAACTTAATTGATATAATTGAATATGTAATTTTTTGCACTTTGATATGGTGCAAAAATGATTTTTGTGCTGTAATATTTTCGGATGTTATTAAGGAAAAACACCAAAATTTTGCTAAATTTTTAATTAATTAAAATAAATAATGTCCCTGAGGTACACATTCCCACCTTTCAAAGTATGTTTGTGCCAAATTTCGTAACTCTAGGTCTAGCGGTCTGCCCTGTAGATCACCAACACACACATTCTCTTTTATTATTAGTAGATTAGTATAATTGGTTTCACCAGGAACTTACGCGCAAGATAAATGTGTTCTTTTCACTAAAAATATCAGCCTTTATGCTGGACTATCAAAAAGAATAAAATAAACTAATCAAAAGTATGATTGAAATATGGCTAAATCATGATGTGAGAGCGTATGATGTCACCTGCTTTTGGCGAAATGTATACTGGGAAGTCGACACGCATCCTTGGTACGAAGCTGAATAGAAAGTAGTGGATCATCAAGCGAAAATCTCTGACCCAGTCAGGAAAACAGTTAATTAAAAATAAACGAACATTCTTGTTTTAAATAAGGGAGAAATGTTCCAGTTACTACCTCAAAAAAATTGAAATCTGTGCTTAAAAAGTGCTGTAGATTTGTCTGGACCTCGCATGCACACACACACAAACATGTCCTTTTATAAGTTTAGATTTTAAGAAAATCCTGATATATAGATATTAAACACATCTTCTTTATTAAATGTTATTAATAGAAACAAAAATTCTTGTCAAGTAACAACATTATACATTATAAAATTAAATTTGCTGAAATAAGACATTGCCTCTCTTGTATAAGACTACTTATTTTTTTTTTACAGGAGGAGCAGAAGACTTTAATTCAAACTTATAACGAACAGTTAAATACAATGAGTGAACATTTAGCTAATTTGAATGAAACGTTGACTGCTCAGAAGGATGAGATTGATGCCTTAAAACAAGCCGGAACTAAGGTAACGAAGCATTTTTCTTGTTTAAAAGGTTAAATAATTAAGCATAGTATGAAATTCTTAATATGAATTACTATACTATATAAGATAGAATATTATTCTGGATTATGAATTGTATGTTTAAGTTATTATAATTTGAATTAAAATGCTAAGTTATCATACTGTAGTTAATATTGAAAACTGTTTTTTTTACATATCACTGATATGTTCTTGTATCACTCCTTGTTATCTGTATCTTTTATATGTACTAGCAGTACAAGCACGGTGTTGCCCGTGGAATCAGGACTTCAACAAAATGAAGGAAAAAAAATGCCCACAATGACACAAAGTTTTGAAAACAAAATCACAACAAAAGATACACATTGATTTCCCCGCTTATTTTTCTTTTCGATAATGGCATTTGAATGGTAGGAAAACAGTACAGAGTACGTTAATCCAATACAATATTTTAAAAATTCAATGTGAAAATTATTATAAAAAAATAGCCCAGAATGACACACAAAGACATTTCCTTTTATAAGTTTAGATTTATCATTGTCTTAATTTTACTTTGATATTACTTGGGTTTTTTTTATAACGAAATTAACTTAATTAAATTTTTTAAAAAAAAACATACTTTTACATCTTTATTATAATCATGCTTTGAGGTACAGTATGCATAATGTTTATATCTTTAATCAAAAATAAAAATATATGTATCTGTAAAATTTGCTTGCATTGGCATTTCACAATTTCAAGTCAGAATGTTCCGGTATTGCTTGCTTTACGACTGCGTCCAGTGAAATTATTTCTAATTATTCCTTACGAAATGTAAGCAGGGAATAAATCACGGCTGTTTTTTCCTGCCAGATGGCATAGCCAGGGCGAAACTGGGACCTTCAGTGTAAGCAGGTTTATCTCGTAGGTCACGGCGAAACGGCTTGGTTCTTCACTGTCAGCATTCGAGAAAAATTCTCTGATCCCATCAAGAAAGAAATTAATTTAAAATCAGGGAAATAAAATATTTTTTTAAAAATTCCTAAAAATCAGGAAATTACGTTAGATGTTCAAAACAAACTTCATTCTAATGGAAATCGTTTGCTCTTTCTAAAGGTGTATCTATTTTCGTCGTACAGTTATCCAAAACCATGCTATTGAGAAATTAGTGCGAAAAATCATCCAAAACAAGACAAAACATTAAATAAAAAATTTTCTAGATTAAATTTTAAAATTCCGGCTTCGAGGTGCATTCAGTCACCATTACGACCTGTGTGGCAAATTTCATGGTTGTAAGTGCGATAGATTCGTCAGGACATCGCAAACACACGCACACAAACACATTGCCTTTTATAAGTATAAAAGATGTTATATATTTAATACAAACTTCAGTTGTGTAATTTGTAAAGGCATCTTAAAAGGAGGCATAATATGTTAAAAATGTTTTATTAAATTAAAGGTTTTTATATTTGTATTCATAAATATATTTTTTTAATATGTATTTAAAATGTTAAGACCAAATAGAACAAAAAATAAATACAATCAAATTTAATTTATTTTCTTAAATTTCCTGATCATTTAGTTGTGTTTTACCATTTTCAAATGATAAAGATCTTATTATTCTAGGGTTCTAAGAAAGGAAAATCGAAGTAACTGGATTGAGAACTTCTAGAGTGATGATCATTCCCATGTACAAATATAAAGATGGATCATGATTTTGTACTTTTATCTTATTTTTCTCTCTCCACATGAATTATTGAAAATAGTCATGTGATGAAAGTATTAATATTTTTAGAACATTCTAGTCTTAGAAGTCCGATTTTGTATATAAATTTACTTAATAAATCTTTCATTTTGATTATGTGTGTTCTAATCCAAAAATCTTATTGTGTGTTTGTACAAAGGCTGAGTGAAACTTTATATATAAAACTATATATAGAAATCAGAAGTTACAATTTTTAATCATAAAAAAATTGGAACAAGCTCTTGATCGAAAAACTGATGTACGCCTTCCGGAACATTCAATTTAATTATTTTATTCATCTATGATTAAACATAGTTTCCTTTATTAAGTAAAACATTATGGTTACGATTATCAAATTTAATGTATATCATGAGTTGTCTTGCATTTATAATGTAAATTACTACAAACTCGACTCTTAGAAACAATAAGCTATAATGGGTATTTACCTCCTCCTCTCGTTTTGTACATAGACTATCACAAAACAACTGTCAATGGCATTCATATTTTTGAACCAGTATCTTGACAAAAACAAGCTTTTGTTCAACTCGAAATCGAATGATAGAGTGAGCTAAGTAGCTTATTTAAAGAAAAGTTTGAAAAAGTACAGAAATTTAGCCATGCCATTTTATTTTTCAAGTAAGGTGACAACAATTATTTGCTATCATTACATTTCTTCTTTGTTGGGATCTTCAAGTTTATGATGACATTGGTCAAGTAAATCAAACCTAATGTATACCCATCTCTTGAAATAAAATGCAATTACTTTTTGGCCAACCCAGCTTTCTCGTATTGTTATGTGGCCATCTTATGTTGAGATGAAATGTCATCTCGTTTGGAATATAACCATCAAGAAATGAATCTCATTAGCAAATGGATCTTAAAATTATCTAGCATGATGCTAGTACATATAAATAAATTTAATTAAAGACCGTTTTTAAAAACCTGCTCATATTAGTGTACCAAATGCAATTTTTTATTTTGATTATTTTTTACTTTTAAGATCTATTTATTTTCAGACTCAATACCATCAGGTGGCAGCATTTGTATGGAATCAAAATGTAATTTAATTAACAATTAACTGATAATTAAGTTTTGAAAATACTAAAATAGTGCATCGTCGTTGAAAATGTGTAAGTGTAGACAATTTCAATCCTCAAGCACAGAGGCTTTCCACCTGTGGTACACGTACCCTTGGGAGTACATGGCAGACCAGTTAAGAGTACACAGAAATATTGTTGGTAGTGCTGGAAAATACAAAACATAAGGCATTAAAATAAAAATGTTATAGAATTTTATTCCCCCAAGTTCATATGAAAGTTGAGTTATGCAAATGGGAAAACCTGCTGAGTTAGCAGTGAAAGAAAAGTAGAGTACCATGAACTTAGTGGGAAAAGCAAAAAAATATTTAGCACCTTTCACAGATGCATACTTATCTTATATCTATATTAATAACAGATATCAAAGTAATCTTGACACAGCTCCAGACGCAAGATTATATCTGTCTTCATTTTCACCTAATTTTATAAAACTTGTCAGCAAGAAACAAGCTCCAAGGGTTGCTTTGAAATTGTCTTCCATTTAAATAATTGATTATAACAATGAGTAATTGCTGGCTTTCATCATAAGTTAATGTAAAATAATTATTTCAATAATGTTTTCATTTCTTAGGACATGGAACTAATATTATTATAAAAAATGTATTAAAATGTAAAAAAATAAATCCTACAAATGTTGTTAATTTAAGGTGTTTGGTTCTTAAGTTACCCTAAGCCCTTAATATAATTAATAAAAGCTTCTTTGCGAGAAGTGATGGTTTTTGAGAGGGGGTAGGGTGTGACTTAGGGGGTGCTAAATAATAAAAAGACTAAGAGGTATGGGAGAGGAAGTGAAGGATGGGAACGGCTACTCTAGCATATCGGGAAGTGAGCAAATTGTCAATGAAAGGAAGCGTTATTGACAGCCGAGTGGCTTACCAAAGTTAGTAGAAAGTCGAAGAAATCGTTATTTATTTATACACTACAACAGTGGTGGCGAACCTATGACCTGCGTGTCAGACACTGGGCCACGAAGGCTTTTTAAATGACCCATGCACTGATTTTAATAAAGTATATTTCATAGTGCTTTTCTTGATTCCTTCTTCATTCAAATACTCAGTGCAGAGGTGCCACTGGGCATGGTGTCACTCGATTGATATCAATTTTTTTGACGTCGTTCCTTATTTTTTGTTCTTCACTTTCAAAAGTAAAAGTTCTAAAATAAAAAGGAAACATAAATTTTTTAGAAGATTTGAAAAGTGAGAACAGAAAAATTTTCAGTTTTCAAAATTATTTGTACCCTTTTCTACCACACCCTCCCCCAAGTGACGCCACTGACTTGGTGGCCCATGGGCTATTATTAAAAAAGATAGTGAACAAAATCTGACCCACTTCTGAAAAAGGCTTGCCGTCACTGAACTACGTTCTCAATACTTTGGATTAATACTGTGATAACATCATCCGAACTGACTACATGAAGATTATGGTGCATTGCAAAAACAAGGAATTGGCAGATATACATTTGATACACAGTCAAGTAAATTAGAACCCAAGCAAGGATGATGACTTGCTGTGATTGTTATAATACAGTGGGCGTAGCGAGAATAAGTGGCACCCGAATCGTGATTTTTTCAACCCTCCCCATCATCGTTAGTAGTTTAGCTTGTGTGAACGGCTCCTGGAGCATGGCATTTTTCGCCTCCTGATAGTATTTGGTTTTAAAAAGTGACATAAACGCAGTAAGGTTTCATCAACATGGCATGTGGAGTAGGAAGGGTAAATGGCGCCGGGTCATGATATAATTTTTTGGGGCCCCCCCCTCCCGGTCATCATCAATGATTTAGCTTCTGTAAACAATGCACAGTATTTTGTGTCCCTTCATTGCATTTGACTTCAAAAAGTGACGTAAAGGCATTAACGTTTTGTCACCATGGCCAGTGGTGTGTAGCATGGATAAGTGGCGCCCGGAAAGTATAATTTTTTTACCCCAGTCGTCATCAGCGGCTTAACAAGCACAAATGGCACCAGAGGCATGGTATTATTTTTACGTCCCTTCGTTATATTTTTCTTTAAAAATGGCATAAACTCGGTAGGTTTTGACTACACAGCGCCACTAAAACTGGCGCCCGGGGTATTTGCAGGACCGGAAATAGGTAAAGTGAGCAACTGCCTAGGGGTCCCACAATTAACAAGGGCCCCAGGCAGTGACAGTTTTGCCCCATATTTTTAGGGTTATTTAATTTTGTACTTTCATTTGATTTACAAGAGCCATGTACTCGAATGTAATTAACTTAAAATGGAGTACCATTTAAATTCCACAACACTATTCTTAGCAGTTTTCCACGTTTGCAATTTCTCTTAAAGGCACGTGTGGTCAATCTTTTTTATTATTATTACTGTTGACTCATGAGTCAACCACCCTGCCAAACTTTGAATATGAGTATTTGGATTGTATTAAAACAAGTTTTTTTTTTTTAACCATTTTGCTAAAAAAAAATGATTTTTTTAAAAAAAAGTAATTTTTTTATATGTGAAACCAACTTTCTTGAAGCTGACCAACAATTAATGTGTTATTTCAGTTTATCGTAATTATATTTATATAAATTCTTATATAGATATTAAATTAAATCAATAAAAAATACTGACTTTGGTAGTTTGGGAGGAGAAGGGTCCGTAAATTTCTTTGCCTAAGGACCACTACAGGACTTAATCCGGCCCTGGTCATTTGTACCCCTCTTGCCTCCCGATCGCTACACCACTGCCCCAATCGTTATTAATAGCTTAGCAAGCGTAAATGGCTCACGGAGAATGAAATTATTTTTATACCCCTCAACACATTTTGCTTTAAAAAGTGTCAAAAAGGCAGCAATGTTTTGACTCCATTGCTCCCGCAGTCGCTACGTCACTGTCACAATGTGGTACTACTTTACATGAGGTACGTATGCAACCCTTTCACTTGCAAAGTGTTCAGTCTTCACACGCACATGACTGTCACCTCCGGCGACAGCTTGTGATGTGGGCCCCGTTTACCGACTTGAAGTACTTTCGGGTAAATAAGCCCTAACCCAGTCCCTCAGGGCAAAGTCTCCAAGGTACATGTACATTTTTGGGCCTATTGGTATGCTTGACGATTTTAATGAAACTTGGCAGACAGGTTACTCACTAGTCGATTTGAAGGACTGTAGGGGAAAATAAGCCTTAACCCAGTCCCTCAGGGAAGAGTGGGGCAAAGTCTCAAAAATACTTATAACAAATAGACTGATTGACACGCTTGACGATTTTGGTGGCTTGGTCGATATTAAAGAGATTTCGAACAAATACTTTTAATTAGCCAACTAAAAATTCTATAGTAGTAAATAAACTCTAATCCAATCCGTCAGGTTAGTGTGGGGAAGAGTATTTTAAATACATTTAATAAATGCGTCAATTGGCATGAAATTTAATATAGCTACGACAATTTAGATGATACTGGATACATATATTTCCTACAGGTTAACTAAAATTAGTGTTTGGGTAAATGAACGCTAACCCAATTCCTCAAAGAAGAGTTTGATGAAATCATCAAAATGCATGTAAAATCTTGGGCCGATTGACATGATGTTGGGTAGGGTAGGGCCATTTTAATGAAATTCAGTACATATGCTTTTCAGTGACTGATTAAAAATACTCTGTGGGTAAACAAAAGCTAACACAATCCCTCATAGTACGTTGGAGTGAAGAATTTAAATACATCTAACAAATTTGCTGATTGACATGAAATTTGATACGGCTAGGGAAATTTTGATGAAATGGGCTACACATGTTCCTCACAAGCCGACTTAAAGTACTGTAGGGGTAAATAAACGCTAATCCAATTCCTCAGTTTAAGGTGAAGGAATAATTCTCAAAATGCATGTAAAGCTTTGGACCGATTTGCTTGTTGTTGGATATGGCTAGGGCGATTTTGATGAATTTCGGTACATATACTTCTAATTAGCCAACTAAAAATATTGTAGCGCGAAATAAATGCCAACCTATTTTCTGAGGTAAGGCTGCGATAACGACATTTAAATGCATGTGGTTTACTATTGGAAAATTCTATACGTGAAGCTTTTGTTAGCAAGAAGCATCTAGTTTCAATTTTATTTGATATGGAGAAGGCTTATGACAAAACATGGAGGTACGGCATTCTAAAGGACCTCTATGGAATTGGTTTTAAAGGCAATTTACCCATTTTTATTCAAAACTTTTTAAAGACAAGGTCCTTCAGGGTTCGCATTGGGAATACTTTATCTGATGGTTTTTATCAAGAAGAGGGTGTCCCTCAGGGTAGCGTTCTTAGTGTTATTTTATTCATCATCAAAATCAATGAGGTCATAAAACAACTACCCACAGGCGTAAGCGGTTCACTTTTTGTGGATGACCTTGAGATTCACTGCTCGGGGGAGGATATGGGTTTCGTTGAGAGAAAATTGCAAGAGGCTGTGAATAAAATTAGTGAATGGGGAAAGAAAAATGGATTTCAAATATCATCACAAAAGACAGTTACCATACATTTTTGTAGAAGACGGGGACTCCACTTGGACCCAAAGCTGTTACTACATGATTGTACAATTCCTATTGTCCGGGATGCAAAGTACTTAGGATTAATATTTGACTCGAAGCTTACCTTTAAACCTCACGTTAACTATTTAAAACGAAAATGTATTCAATCGCTTAATATAATTAAAATGCTTTCTGGTACATCTTACGGGGCGGAACCTTCTGCTCTGCTTAAGGTTTACAAGGCGCTTATTCAATCTAAACTGGATTATGGATGCGTCGTTTACGGCTCTGCTTCAAAATCTGTATTAAAGGCTCTCGACACAGTGCATCACCAGGGTCTCCGTTTGTCCTTGGGAGCATTTAGAACATCACCTATTCAAAGTATTTATGTGTTATGTAAAGAGCCTTCCTTAGAGATAAGACGGGAGAGGCTTACTCTCAATACTTTTTTTAAAATTAAAAGCAATTCATCCCATCCTATGCACTACAAAGTCATAAACCCTATCTATGGATCATTGTTTTCGCTTAGGCTTTCGTTTACCCCCGCATTTGGTTTTAGAGTTGGAGGAATTTTAAGAAACCTTAATATTAATGATTTCCCAATCCTGGAAAAAGTTGACGAATTTCCACCTTGGAAAGATATCAAGTTGAATTTTATTGACGATTTTGAACACCTTCCAAAATCAACAACATCCACCTTAGTATATAGAAGTATATTTTATGAACACAGACACCGTTTTTCTAACCATGAACCTGTGTTTACTGATGGCTCTAAAAGCGAAGGTCATGTGGGAACAGCCGTTGCCATGGGGAATACAGTAGTATCTGAAAGATTGCACAAGTTCTGTTCCGTTTTTACCTCGGAAATATATGGCATTTATTTAGCCTTAACTAAAATGGACAGTTTTAATAAAAATTTTATTGTATATACTGACTCAAAGAGTGCTATTGAAGCATTGAAAAAAATAAACACTCTCAGCCACCCTTTAGCACTTAAATGTGCAGAAATGCACCAATATTTAACAGAAAAGGGTTTGAAAATTGCTTTTTGTTGGATCCCAGGCCATGCTGGCATTTCAGGTAATGAGGAAGCCGATCAGGCGTCTAAAACTGCGTCCCTGATGCTTGAAAACTTTGTTCCACTAGGCGATGCTTAACAGGCTGTTAGAATTTTGATTTTGAAAAAATGGCAAAGTATTTGGGACGAACAACAGGTTAATAAGTTGCACGAATTCCATCCTTCTGTCGGACATGCTATAATTTCTAACTTATATCTGAGACAAGATGTCATTTTAACTCGCCTCAGAATTGGCCATACCAGACTTACACATAAACATTTACTATGTTCAGAGCCTCCTCCTATGTGCTCGAGGTGTCAATCTATTCTCTCGGTTAAACACATTTTAATTGAATGTCCAAATTTTAATATCTTCAGACTTAACCGTTTTGGTAGAAACATTACTATACGAGACTTGCTGGGAGAAAATCCCCATCAAAACCTATTTTTATTTCTCAAAGATATTGGTTTTGACAAACTAATTTGAACACTTTTTTATAATCATGTACTTTTTAAAAGACCACTTTTAACTTTTTCCTTTTTGAAATAGAATATCTATTATTAACTTAGTAACATCTATGTACCATATGTTTGGCACAGCATAGTCAAATATGGCTCTTGTGCCAGAAAACACAACACAACCAACCAACTAAATGCATGTGGTAAATGGACGATTGACATGAAATTTGATGATGCTGGGGCAATTTGATGAAACATGATGCACATGATAGTGGTAAATAAACACTCGCCTAATACTTCCGATGGTGTGGAGCAAAGATGTAGTCCGATTGACACGAAACTCGATACTCTGGAGCGATTTTGATGAAACTTGGTACGCATGCTCCTCTTTAACCGATATGAAGTATTATTGGCTAAATAAGCCCTAACCCTGCCCTTCAGAGCAGGTTGAGCAGTGTCTCCAAGATAAACGTAAAAAATGGACTAACTGAAATGGAACTTAACTCACAGGTTTCAATACGTCGAACTAAAAATATGGAGGGGTTAAATCTTTTTTTTAATCAACCCTTTAAGATGATAACCACCGATGAGATATGTAGAAATATTTATTTAGAACGGCTGGATCGAAACATGAGTTAGTTCATCATTAGTTGCTTTAGACACTTTAATTTCTGAAATTTTAGTTGAAAGATGACTCCACAACATTGCTAAGAAAAAATACTGTGTTATGAAATGGGCCCCCATCTTGCATTCTTTTGCGTTGGGTGGATATGAGTCTATGCTAGACATTTAACAAATGAACCAATTAGCATGAAAGTTTTATGGTCAAGGTCACTAAAATAAAATTGACAAATAATGCAAGAAGTGTATCTACTATTGTCTACCAGGGGTTCCCGACATTTTCTCCCTCGCGTACCCCTTGATTATTCTTTTTGTTTTCGCATACTATCATATCCACCCCCACCCCACCCACACACACAACCATCTGTCTATGTAAAGAAGTTTTTATCAATAATGTTAACATTAGCTTAAAAGTGAAATGACTCGAATTAATAACATTTGCAAAACTTATTTTTGTTTTTACATTTTATTCCATTTTTACAATAGCATAGTTCAACGCAGGGCTGTCGTATTCATTGCCCAGGGGCGCCATCGATTCAAAGGCGCCCATAAAATTATTATGCTGAATTTAATTTTGAAACAAAAAATTGTTTAATTATAATTTTAAATACGAAAAGGGTCTGAGTTGCTAAATAGTAAGACATCAGAGAACAGGTGTTTTTTCTTCTTTTTTTATGATAAAAAGAAGAATATTTTTTTGCAGATAAAAAGGCGAGAAAAGTGATCATGTGAAGAGACTTTATAATATTGTGTAAAAAAGCAATGTTTTTAAAAATAAATTTGTTCAATACATTATTTTAGTTTCTGTAAAACTTCCTTATATTCTTAAATATTTCTGAAATTGAAAAATTCTGACCATTATTAAGTCATATTTGCAGGTAAAACATCCATATTTCTAAGTAAAATTTTGTTGGACATTTAAAATACAGACAATATAGAATTTAAAAATTAAGTTGGTTGGGGGGGGGGCGCCAAATTGTTGTCTTGCCCGGTTGGTAAAATTACCTCGGTCCGCCTCTGCATGAAAATATAACATGTGTACTAAACTGGTTCTTTTTTCTTTTACGTTTACTATTTTGATAAGACATGTTGCTAATCCAGTTCAGGAGCGATAAATGTGCACTCGTGTCCAAAAATAATACACCATTTTGAGGATGCTACAAAATTGAACTTATTATGGATACTATGGTTTGCAATCAGTTGATAAGAATCGGGAGACATACTGTCGTCGGAGCTCACATTTTACAGTGAAGATTCGGTCCTGAAGGCAATTAGGAGACCTCTACAAATTGATGAAGACGAAAATTATTTTGGCCCACCCCGCTTTACAGAAAGCTGAAAACGAGATGAAACTTTCAGCAATGCTTATGTTTGATGTGCATAATATTTACATGGATTTTCATACAGCACAAATATTCGGGACGATATAAATGTTTTCTTAAAAACTCCCAAATTTTCCGCCTGTTTTTTGCTTATAACATGCAGAGTTTTTAATGAAATCGTACGAAACTTACAGAATACTTGACAATATGTTAGAGAAGCATTGTGTAAAAATTTGGAAAAGAAAGGTTGAGTATTACGGGAAATATGAACATTTGTATTAAAAAAATTTTTACTGCGCATGCGCGAAACGTAGCAAAAATTTTTTTTCATAACTTTAAAGCCCAATATATAGCCCAACTTATATAAAAAAAATTCAGTTCAATATCATTAGTATTCAGAAATATATCGGCATTAAAATTTGGTAAATTTCAGTACACTATAAGAGAAGCTAAATGTTGAAGGACCATGCACAAATTGATATTTTTTAACTTGAATATTTGAATGGTTAGATTGAAATGTGTAAAGGTTACAAATATGCTAAATACCCATGCATACTTATAAATTTAAACTAGTGTGCCTATTTTACTAAATTACGTACTCAATTCAATCAATACTTCACCAATTTCTAGAGGCCCCCTACCCAGATATCAATTTTAGTTTGCAGCAAGCTTGCCACAAATTTGTCATGACAAGAGTGCAATTTTGACACAAATTTGTCATGACAAGAGTGCAAGCTTGCGGCAAGTTAACGAAAGCTTAAAAGTCACCATGAAACGAACTTGCAGCAAGCTTGCCGTGCAAACTTATTGCAAATTATAGCAAAAACAGAGCACGAAACACAACCCGGGATAGAACTCGCGACCTCCCAGTTCCGAAGCGGAGACGCTAACCATCGAGCCAGTTGAACTCTGAGAAGCGACGATAGATTTCGCTAAAACATCGTTCGATTCGATTCGTATGCGATTTATTTTTAACTATTTTCTGGATTTCATTAATTTTTTGAGTTGAAAATATGATTTGAAATCAAAGAGAGAGCGATTTTCGCTAATAACTACGTTTTGCTAGTAGAATAAATTATGAAATTAGAGTTCAAAAGTAATTACTTTAAAATGGGACAAAAAATGTCTAGTTATTATTGTTCAACAAACACTGACTGTTTTTTAGATTTAATTTTGTTTATAAACGTTAAAATTTCAGCATTAAGAAAAAGGCGATATAGTTTTCTTTAAAGTGAGAGTGATATATTTAGTAAAAAGATGGAAAATGTTTCAAAATTTTTTTTTATAAAAAAGTTATTTTTTCACAAATTATCATTGATTTATTGAATTAATAAAAAAGAATTACGATCTAGGAGATGCTATTAAAAATCGGATGTTCTTTAAAACAGAGACAAGGATAATTATCTCTTTATTGTGCTATCTTTGCAGGAAGCTTGTTTTGCAAAATTGCATTGCAAATGAGGTGGCGCTATTTGTCACAGTGAACTTGCTACAAGTTCGATTCAAGTTTGACGCGTCAAATTTTGCCATGACAAGTCAAAATCAAACTTGCTGCAAACTTACGTGCTATCTGGGTAATTGCCCTCAGGACCGAATCTTCACTGTATAATGTGAACTCCGACGATAGTATGTCCCCCGATTCTTAGCAACTGATTGCAAACCATAGTATCCATATTAAGTTCAATTTTGAAGCATCCTCAAAATGGTGCATTATTTTTGGACAGGAGTGTATTATGTTATGTGAATGTATTATACGATAAATGTAAAAAAACCCGATAAAAATAAAATGTATCACTCCGATACAGTACAGCACCCACTTCTCCCCGCTCCTGCTCCGATTTCCTCTAGAGCGATAGAGCCTCCACCCGCATCTGCACCGGTCGCATTTCAGCATGTATGACCCGATAGTCCGAATGGAGCGGTGCAAACTACGGAGCCCACCTGTCCAATTTTCATGGGTATTTCTCACTGCTGACCGGTGGAGCGCTCGTGAATGTCAAGCCGCCGGGGCCTGGGTACGAAAGTTTGGAAATGAGAATGTCATTTGAACGTTGAGTTTAAAATTTCTAGATCCGTTGGAAAATATCCATCCTGTCACTGACACTAATTAAACTAAAATCGGTTTCGGTGTGAAATATGTTTTTTAAATAGATATGCATTGACTAGTAATTTTTCAAATGCGTAGCAGGAATTAGTGAAATGTCACCAGATAGATTCAGCTCAACATAAAGACCTGCACCAAAAAGTAGCAGTAACGATATCACCCTCTCCTATAGATGAATCAAAGGCAAAAGAATTCTATGAAACACAAGAAATAATAACAGAAATAGATCAGAAGGTTGCGTGTTCATATCACGTCCGGGTCACCAATATGTTGGCTTCTACTTATTTAAACATGAAAGAAGCAACATGAACTTGTTTGACGTATCAAATAATAAACTATGAATACTCCATTTAATTCAATTTCTTTCTTTCTTTTTTAGAAGAATCTATTTGCAACGGAAAAATCAACAAAATTCTAAAAACTACATTTTTCTACTGTTGCCACAAATAAATATAATGTGATGAACAAAATTAAATATGATAAAAAATAAATGCTTTAAATAAAAAGAAAACGATATTTACAATCAAATATTAAATGCTGCGTGAGCTATAATTCAGCCACTACACTGTCAAGCAGGCAAGACAATGAAGAATAAAAGCTCTTTGAGGCTCAGGAAGGATTTCCAAATATCTATCAGGAACATGCAAAGTCGGATGAAACGGTTTGCTCTTTCAAAAATCCCTCACAGTGCTGCTTTAATGACACAGTTAGAGAGGACCCAGATAGCAATTTTAGTTTGCAGCAAGCTTGCCACAAATTTGTCATGACAAGAGTGCAAGTTCACCACAAATTTGTCATGACAAGAGTGCAAGCTTGCAGCAAGCGTGCATCAAGTTAACGAAAGCTTGTCGTGCAAACTCATTGCAAATAATAGCAAAAACAGAGTACGAACAGAACCCGGGATAGAACTCGCGGCCTACCGATTAGTAGACAGAGGCCGATACCACTAGACCAGTTCGGCTACGACTGGAGAAGATAGATTTCGCTAATACATCGGTCGTTTCGATTCGTATACGATTTATTTTAAACTTTTTTCTCGATTTCATTAAATTTTGAGTTGAGAATATGATTTGAAGTCAAAGAGAGAACGATTTTCGCTAATAACAATGTTTTGCTGGTAGAATAAATTATGAAATTAGAGTTCAAAAGTAATTACGTTAAAATGGGACAAAATGTATAAGTTTATTTTTCAACAAACATTGACTGTTTTTTCGGTTTAATTTTGTTTATAAACGCTAAAATTTCAACATTAAGAAAAAGGCGATATAGTTTTCTTTAAAGTGCGAGTGATATATTTAGTAAAAAGATGGAAAATGTTTCAAATATTTTTTTATAAAAAAGTTAGGTTTTTCTACAAATTATCATTGATTTATTGAATTAATAAAAAGAAGGACGGTCTAGGAGATTCTATTAAAAATCGGATGTTTTTTTTTAAACAGAGACAAAGATAATTATCTCTTTGTGCTGTCTTTGCAGGAAGCTTGTTTTGCATACTTGCTTCAAGTTTGATTTGTAAAGAGGTGGCGCTACTTGTCACATCGAACTTGCTACAAGTTCGATTCAAGTTTGACGCGTCAAATTTTGCCATGACAAGTCAAAATCAAACTTGCTGCAAACTTACGTGCTATCTGGGGAGGTTGAGAAAGCTATATCATCACTGCTGACAAGAGACATTTTGAAATAATATATCCTTTTGAAAAATTTAACAACGAACAGTCTGCTAACAATTTTTAATAGAAGAAGAATGGAAGGTTTGGAATCGCAGTGAAGAAAGTGAAACAGATTGAAATAAGGAGCCTAAAATAGAAAAATCAGTCAGTAGAAGATCACACGGTCATAGAAGCTCTTCTGAAAGTACAGAGTGGCGCCTCAGCAGTGGCGTTTTTGGACAAAATGTGGGAACAAGCGCAAAATTGCTTTGAGGCCCTCTCCTCCTATTCAATGCCATACATTCTGCGATGTACTTCGAATAGATTTTGAAGCCCCGTCAGGTTCTCGAGGTACAAGGCGAGCGCCTCTAGAGCCTGTGCGAGAAACCACGACTGTGCGAAAAACCGCCACTGAAAAGCCACCACTGTGCGAAAAACCGCCACTGAAAAACCACCACTGTGCGAAAAACTGAAAACTCAAGTACATCGAGGATTTTCAAGATAATTTCGATGTACGTTCAAGAGTGAGCCATAGAAGTTTACAGCTGACAAGGGGATTCGTATAGTATTATTATAATGTAAGTTTCTCTTATAAAAATAAACATTAAATGAGAACTTTTTTTTATGGACGAACTGGGTGTTATAAATTTTTAAGATTTCCAATGGGAATTTCATATGTCCTTTGAATTTTTTCAGAAAAGGAATCATGAAAATTTTGGTTTGGTCGCCAAGTGTTTCAATCTATTTTGATAATTTACTTATTGCAGTTAACTCAATAAAAGAGCATGATAAAATTTTGGCTAAAGTAGTCCAAAGACTTAGATCCCTTAATATCAAATTCAATAAGCATAAAGAACAGTACTTACGATAAAATCTTAGAATGTAAAATATTCATCATCCATTAAATATTCAAGTATAAACCTGCTTATTCAAAAGACTTCATCTGACTTAATTCAGTCTTGTATTTTGTCCCTGATGATATCAAGGCCGGCCGCATAAAAACCAATCCCACTATAGACGCCTATGGGAGTGTTTTCAATGCCAATATTTGGCGATATCGCGCTTTATTGGCGAGAAATGCTTTGTAAAGTTTTTTTTTTATTTCGACGACGACCGAGAGATGCAATCTGTTATAAGGATGTAAACACTTCTACTTTGTAGTTTTTTTTGTGTGTATGTGTGTGACGTAAAGTAAAATGCTTCATGAGTGTCTTAAATTTGAAAATAATTTGTTATTAGTTGTTAATTGTAAATAAAGATGGAAGGTTTTTGAAAACAAGATGAAGAAAGAACTCAGTTTCGCGCCAATCAAAGTAAACGCGGAAACCCCAGCGGCCACAATGATCAACTTGGCGTAGTAAAAGACATTCCCATAGGCGCCTATAGTGGAATTGGTTTTTATGCGGGCCGGCCCGAGGAGGTTTGAAGCGATGAGAACACACAAGGCCCCGCGCGTCTGACTAATTTTGCAAAATAAAGATTGGCTGCATCGATATCTTTAATGAAACCAAAATTTGTCGTCGAGTTTTGCCTTCCAGGATCACAATATTACAATAGGTTCTTTACCCTGTCAAGACTAATTTTTAAAAAAATCGCTTTGATTTCAATGTGCTTAGATGTACCAATAGTCTGGAAAGTGTTAAAACTAATTTCTGAAAATTATATAGACCTTACCAATTACCGTCGCATCTGCAGATAGATATTTCTTAAGCTTGAAAATTATAAAGATTTAGTTCAGATCTAGCACTAGTCAAGAACTATTTACTTCCTTAGCCATTTTATCTACCGAATCCGAACGACACCTCCGATCCTCATCTATCGGAGGTGACGATCCGAACTGACCAAAAAACTTATTTCTGACTTGTAAGTCGCATACCAAATTATATTTTATAAGTTTATAAATCGATTGTTTTTGATATTTGATTTATTAACGATGTTTTGTGTGACTGAAATGTTAACATTATTTAATTATTTATCATTTACATGCATTCCTTAAGTCCTTAGTATACTAAAATGTCCAAATAAACAATAAGAATAATAAAATATAAAAAGCAATAAGTTATTTTGCTTTGAAGCTTGTATGAGATTTGTTTCAAGGCCCCGCAACTCAACTTTGCACTAGTGTTCCTTAACTTTCTGAACGCACAATTATTTTGAGCTTTTATAGCTGTCAGGTTAGAAAACTTGGCTTTTAAAGAAAATGAATCGGTTTTTTTTGTATTTAAGTATATCTCTCAAATCTTAAGAATACTTTATCCACAATTTTTTAAAGAAAATATATATATAAAAATACGAGCTACCCAGACCCCAGTAGCACACAAATATTGTACAATATTTTGGGAAATATTGAACAATATTGTGAATACAGATGAATACCGAATACCGGATAACAATATTGTATAATATTGAACAATATTAAAGAAGGCTCGAAATTTTTTAAAAGTAATGTGAACGTAAAATTTTGTTGTTAAAATGTTAGTTACATCTTAATAATTCATTTTATTTGCGATTTTATTTCGAAAAATTCACTGGAACAGTTTTCTATTAAGAAGCCGAATATTGTATAATATTGTACAATATTGTGTTGACAATATTGCAAATATACATTGAACAACGTTGAACAATATTTATAACTATATTCGACCTCTTTTCTCATGTCCTGCACGTACGCTTGCGTCACGTTATCTGTGGGGATCTGAAGGGAGTTATTGCGCATGCGTTTCGATTATCATTGGGCGGGAATGGAATCGACATTGAACAGATCAACAAAGCCCATAAAACTGTAGCACTGCATGTGAAACTTCAATTTAGCATTTTCTTTCTTTTTTTTAAGATTTGTATTATAACCTACTAAGCTTCATCTACGATTTCTACGGGGTTTCTACTTTCAGATGAAAGGTATTTAAATATTTTTGTATAGTCGTGTGAAAATATTACTGTCTATCATAACGTAATAGTATTTATTAAATTCTGAATGTTAACTATAAACTTACAGTATATGGTCTGTGTAATATTGTTATCTAATCATTGACTAGTGATTTATACAGACCTTAGTTACATATTGGTTCTGGAAACTTCATAAATAGGAAGCATTGAACCTTTCAAGATTATCTTCATTTGTTTTCTTACGAAAATTAATTCATCCCCATTGAAAACGCACAGATCAAAGCCATGAAACTGTAGTTTGTGTAATTTAGTATTGTTTACTTTTGAGCAAATGTATTATAGCTTACTAAGTTTCATCTTCGATTTCTGCTTTCAGATAAAAGGTATTCAAATATATTTGTATAGCCATGTGAAAAATATTACTGTCTATCATAATATAGTATTTATTTAATTCAAAATGTTATATTGCCTGTTAAATTTTGTTATCATAGACGAGTGATTTATTCAAACCTTAGTTTCATATTGATTCTGTAAAACTGTATTTAAATAGGAAGCATATATCCTTTTTTTAAATGATCAATTTAATGAAACAGTGGGGATTTAAATAGTACAAATAAATGCAAACATTTTCTAAAATTAAATTTATATACTTGTAATAAAAAATAAAGAATTAGAAAAAAGTTACCTAATGAATATTAGCTATTTGGGGAGACAGGGAATATAATGGACCACTTTTGTAAATTTTGAATGTTTGCTTTCAAAGTACTTACTTTTTGTGTTTGAAAATATGCCTACATGTTATCTATTAAGGTTTATATTACGCTCACTTTAAATCTATAATGATCCATACTTTTTTAAATTTAAATTTTTAAGTGACAAAGTGTACCATTCCCAAGGCTGGGATATTATGAACCATCAGTAAATTTTTAAAAATATATTAATGCATTACATTTTTTAATAGCATAAAGCATAGAATGCATCATATTTGCTTATTCATGGCATCAGTGTATGCATATAATGCAAGATTAATGAATATTAAACTTGGCAAATTCCACAACGAGAAATTTTTATGTCACTGAAACTCCCAATTTTTCTTGTGCAAATGTAGGTTCTGGATGACTCATTACAATCTTTGTGTGAAAACTTACTAAGGATCCATCTACAATATGAGGGGGAAAATGAACATGTTTTGGTTAGGTTTTTGAATATACCTTTTTTTTCTGTTATTAAACTGATAAAATGGACCACTGTCTTTTTTGTTATAAATTTGATTAAAATGTAATTCTCAACTTTTATTTCGCTACTAAAATTAGTATCATACTGTGAAACGATTCCCTCATCATTGTGTTCTGTATCAGTTATAAACAGAACCTAATGTTACCATTGAAGACTTAAGTTAAACATATCCTTTATAATAACAGAACTAGGCTAAATTTATATGTTAATGATCAAATAATAATTTAATACTTTACATCATCTGTAGAAATGTTCTTATGTAACAATACTACCTATTTTTTTAATTAATTTTGTTTCATTCAACACTTAATTTATGTACAATATCCACAGATACAAACTAATAGGTAGTATGATTTTTTAAAAAATAATATAGTATTTCATTTGATTTTATCTTCATATAGCTGTACTTTTTTTAATGTTTAAAAATTGACTGAATGTTTATAAAATGAAAATTATAAAAAATCTCAAGTGAATAAATAAGGGGGGAAACTGCTTATGTCTCTTGCAATAGAGAAAAAAATTTATAACTGTAATCTGTAATTGTGAGTAATGATTTAATTTGCAAGTGTGTATTTTAAAATCGGATAAAAATGGATAAATATTTTTGCATTGTCTTATTTTCTTTATTATTATTCAAATTCTAAATTTGCATATAAAAAGACAGGAAATTTTTATATTTAAAAACTTGCTTCTAATTATTTTTCCAAACTAATTATGAGTTGCAAATTGCACATTATGTAGCTTTATAATTTAAAACATGGCTGATGCTTTAACTAATATATGATGATAAAGAATATTTATGTCATTGTATTGTAAACATTGACAGGAATAGTCTTTGTTTTCTTTTGAATGTTCTTTTATATACTATAATGAAACACCTTAAAAATGGCTCACAATAAAATCGACATTTTGTGGTTACTAAAAAAACTATTCACTTGCTAACAAATTAATATTTATTAATGTCAATTGTGAATTGTAACAGTGAAGATCAAACATAAATCCAACATAAGATCCAAAAATATGAGTTAGTTTTGAAATTTGTAAATACAATATTTCAATTGCACTTAAAATATGTAGATGACATGATGGAATGATCTCTAAAATTAAAACAATTTGTTAATCCTTACATAATGTCTAACTATTAAAAGCATATGGAATACAGAACTAATGGTCCATTGTATCCCAGTTTGGGTGATCCATTGTACCCCATGTAGAACTTTGACAACAAATATATAAAAGAAATGTCATATTCAGTTATTTTAGCTGCATTAAATATAATCATATATTATCTTATCTTTTTAATATGTAGAGCAATGTTTTTCAAAATATAATTCTTTAATCCAGAAAAGAAAAAATGCTTCACTGAAAATATTTACCTTTAGTTACTCTAAATCACCTTTAGTTACTGTAAAAATAGTATGGCTTAATTGTCAGTAGGCACATGGGTTGAAATTTTTTTTTCAGCACTACAGGATTGTCAAAATAAACATTCAAAAACAAAAATAATAGAGGGTGGTCCATGGTATCCCAGTCTCCTCTATATATAGTAATTTCTCAAACTAAAAATCCCTCATCTAAAGCAAAGAGCATTTACTTCCCCTTTTACATTTTTAACTTAAATTTTTTAATTGTGTAGTAGTAAAGATCCATTTACTTGTATGTTGTTTGTATTACTGCTCTTCAATTTTTTTAAAAAACAGATAATTTTATTGAATTAATATAAAGAGATTAATTGCTGTTTTTGGTATCTTTGATTTGTGCCAAAAAATGTGCCAGTCATGTCCTCCAGAGAGAAATACAGTGCTTGCTCGCTTCACTGTATACTTATAAAGCATACATACTTATGTTTGGTGTAATGCTTAAGTTGAAGAGGCCTATTTGCCTTTTAGATTCTTATTCTTTGTAAATTAATTAAAGATTGCATATTCTGGATGTTTGGATTTTTATGGATTTTTTTAATTTTATATTTTTGTTCAAGTATTTATGTTTGTATCTTCACCAGACAAAAAAAGTTTTGTCTCTCTCACTGGTACCCATTTTTCAGTTTCTCCCTCCGAAATAAATTAGTTTGATATAACACTACTGTTAGTAATTAATAATAGGTGAATATTATTACTATGTTATAATTTGATTTAATATAGCATTGGAATAAAGTTATTTTTTTAGAATGGATTTATTGTTGAAATTCTATATTAAGGAATACGTTTTGGGTTTTTTTAATATATTTATAAACATATCAATTATTGATTGCCGAGTTTATTTAATTTAATTGTATATTTTGTCTGAGGTTCTGAATTTCGTAAGTTAATTGTTAAAAAATTCGAGCATTTAACAGACTTGAGCAGATCTAAAAAAAATGACGCTAAAGGAACTTCAATTTCATTCGGAAATATAGTTAAACTTGTAAAGGAGGCATTAATGCCCCAAGAAGATATTTTTTCAGTGTAAATTTTTGGCCATAGTTCAGTGATGAAAGTGAATATAACTCGTCATGCTGCAAAAGAAATCTAAATTCACTTAGAAATATCTAGTGAACGGCAGCATTGTGTTCTATTTCGTATAATTCGAAGTTTGAAAAAATCCAAAATATAGCTACAGTCATTGTAAAGATTGTTTAATTCGTTTAGATAATGGGATTTTAAGAATTCTAATAATGAATTTTTTCTTTTTAAAATTTCAAAATAATTCAAAGAGATGGAAAATAATAATAAAAAAATGTTTTAATTCATTTGTTTTTAAATTTTTAATATATTGAATATATCTTGTGGATTTTAATTTTTTTGATTTTCCAAAGCATAATTAATTCCTCTAGCTTATGTCTTACTTCTTAAATGTTTTTTTATTAATATACTAGAAACAATGCCAGTATAATGATTAATTTTTTTAAAAAATATAAAGAATAATGCCAGCATGATTATTGATGTTTTTTCTTTCCTAGCAATAGCACTTTTTATGTTTAAAGCTTCAATTAATTTTTAATGCATTTGTAATTCAGATGCTATGAATCATGTTTTTTTGGTTTTCAATTTTTTTTTTTTTTTTTTTTTTTTTTTTAAAAA
>BGPR01006583.1:0-10779 GCA_013235015.1 Araneus ventricosus | reverse complement strand
TTTTTTTTTTTTTTTTTTTTTTCTAAAACTCGATCGTTTATTATCTTTACAGTTTAAATGTTATTTCAACATTGGAGAGCAGTGATGAAGGCAGTAGAAATGTTTCAAACTCTCCATACAAATTAGATGAAGAGATAGAGACTAATAGCTATTTTGACTTTGAATCTGAATCAGATGAGGTTAATTTAACTTCCACAGGCATTTTAAGTTCTTCAGTATCATCTGTAACGCCTACATCCCAAGAGGAATCCTTGTCCCACAAATTAAGAATTTGGGAATTTGGGCTGTTGAACATAAAGTGACATTAACTTCTTTGAATAGTTTACTTAATGTTCTCCATGGTTATCATCCTGAATTACCTTTGGATGGTAGAACCTTATTGAAAACATCTAGAAAATCATCTGAAATAGTAAAATTTAGTTCAGGAGAATTCTGTTAGAGTAGCATGTCCTTTTTTTAAATATGATAAATGTAATGAAACAGTAGAAATTTAAATTGGTACAAATATGTGCATACATTTTTAAAATTAAATATATATACTCACATAAAACATAAAAAATTCAAAAAAATTACCAAATGAATATTATGGCTATTATATGTAGTAATATATCAGATATATAGGAATATTTCAGACTGAAAATCTCTCATCTAAGCAAAGAGCATTTAGCTACCTTTTATATTTTTAACTTAAATTTTTAAATGGTTTAATAGTAAAGATCCATTTACTTGTATGTTGTTTGCATTGCTGTATGTCAAATTACTAAAAAAAATCAATTTAAACAGATTAATTTCTCTTTTTAGTATCCTTAATTAGTGCCAAAAAAGTGCCACTGTCAACTTCTCCAGAGGGAAATACAATGCTTGCTATGTGTAAGTTTAGTTTTTGTTACTTCACCACATAATACTTGCAAATTCTACATACTATTTAACATCTATATAGAACTTGATTTTCAGAGGCCTATCTTTTTAGATTCTTTGCAAATTAATTAAAAATGGTATATTCTGGATATTTGAATTTTTGTAGATCTTGCTATTGAATTTTACATTTTTGTACCAGTATTTATATCTTCCTATTCGTATTTTGCTATATAAATATGTTCAATATTTGTTTTCTAATTTAGTCAACAGAGTTTTCAAGTGCTTAGAGAGCATTCAAGAAGACATCAAAGTTATGAAAGCTGAGCAAATCAAAATTCAGAGTCAGCTTTCTGAAATGTGCAATCAAGAGGGGCCTGTGAACAATTTCACGTTACCAACTGGTATTTCAATTCCAGTTGAAACAGACAGTGATCTAATACAGTTCAACTCCAATCTAAGAGGAGAAAAATCTTTGACTGCTGCTTTGGTAAGGAAAAAGAATTATAAGCTATGCATATTATTTTTTAAGGAAAAGTTGTGATGGTGATTGTTTCATTTAAAATTCTATTATTGGATAACTCAGTTGGTGAGACATTCATCATGAACTCTTAGTAAAATTGTATTATTTCAATTCCAGAATGGACCATTTGGGATTTTCTTTTAGTGTAATTTAATGTAATTTTTTCCAATAAAAGAATAACCTTTAAGATTTAAGAAAACATCAAATATGAAAAAATGCAAATATATCATTGTTTCTTTTCAGGCTCGTTACCTTTATGGAGTTTCCTTTGGCTGCTTTCATTTTGTGTGTTTCTAAAAAAGTGCTTAGCAAAAGTGTTGCTCTGCAATATAGTCGCCTGGGCCGAAAAGGAAAAAAGCATTTTGAACATGTAGAAGAAGTTTATAACGCAATTCTTAGTAAGTTTTTTTCTTTGCTTTAACAATAATAATGTGTAGCCTAAAATTTATTAAATATATATTTACAATACGATCAGCAATAAAAGATAAATTCTCAAGCAATTTTTGATAGTATTTTCTAATTTCAAGCTATGGTTCAGGGCAACATAGCCATACATAATTTGTAATTTGATAACCTTCTGTTTTTATCATATTTATAAATTACATTGTTTTACAATTTTTCTTTGCAAATACTATAATATTATTTACCTTAGGTTCCCTCTACATCGACAATGTTAAATTGTGTAAATGCATCTACCTTTTTCTGAAAATGTATTAAAGATACAAGTGTGAAATATTTTCTGCATATTAAGTAAACATTTATCTGTATACTAAAGTTATGCTTTACAGAAATAATAATTGTTTTTATTTTAATTTTTGCTGAAAGTCACTGTGAATTTTGATGTCACTGTGAACAAAATGAGCTGTATTAAGAAATATTATTGGAATATCACAAAAATCTCACTTTAGTATATAATATATATAACATAATATGTGGTAAAAATTTCAAGTGTAAATATATTGCAGATTTGAGAAAAAGTTACATGCAGTTTCAAAAACATAGTTCAAAATTTTCTAATAGTTTCAAAAACAAAACATACTCATACCTAGTGTTAACTCGGACCATTTAGTTTCTTCATAATATTTTGAAAACTAAATTCATGGGTATGAAAAATACTCATAATAATTTACAAACAAACAAAATCTTCCAACACATGTACAAGAATATCCATTTATAATATTATGGATTAATTACGACTTTATAAATGCATTAATAATGACTTTATAAGACAGAAGGCTGTGATTAATGGTAATCTTCCCTTCTTTTGCACAAGAAGTCGTTATGTATATACATATCCATACTATTTCAAATAGTGGCCTTTGACAATTTTTCAGAACCTTTGGAATAGGTTTTTTTTTATTTTTTTATTATTTTTTTGCAAACTTTTTGTTATCGTAGCATAGTTAAAATAATCTATTAGATAATTTAGAATTAAGTAAAGCTTCATATTAGATCATTAGATGGAAGAAAGCAAAAAAAGGATGATAAACTTTGTAATGTAACACAATAAAAGATCGAAGAAGACTTGGGTAAAGAAGGACAATAAAAAGATCCATAAGCATGGCTGAAAAAAAATATAAACAGACCTAGTGATTACAATTTCAGTTAAACTACTGCTCCCGGTGAAATAAAAAAAATAAAATAACACGAGGCTCTGCAAATGAGGGCGTGGGTTAAAGTTTTCATGTGTCAAAGTGGGCGTGGCAAGTCATTTAAAGGGCTGTTTACATTTTATAAAGTTTATTTTGACTAACTTATAAGATGAGGAGAAGAAAAAGACTTATATTGTTGGAAAGGCCTTGAAATGGAGATTTAATTTAAAATATATATAATTTTTTTTTGAAGCTACATAGGGTACTGACTTTCATTATCATATTGTAGATATGCTGGAGAAATTTAAGGAATCAGCATCAAAAGCATTATGATAAGAAAATAGCTTATTAAAGTGAAGATGTCATGATGTTCACTAATTCTGTTTCAGTTGATTACTTTATTTGTTCCTTTGATAGGTAGCATTAAAAATGGATATATGTGCTGGAATTTTAATATTCTATTTTAAACATACAGTGAAAAATGTATTAATGGTAACTTATACAACATGAGTAGTTTCCAATATACAAAAATTTTCCATTTCTATTTGAAAAATCCCTTGAAAGTAAAGGTGAAGAAAATCAGTTACTGCTAATAATTCTAATGGGAGTTAGTGATTGGTTAATAACTGAAAGAAACTAAAAGCCATTAAATCATCCTTTTATCTCTAGAAATAAATATGGAAAACCATACAATATATAATGCATGAGTCAAAAATAAAGAGTTGACTTAATATCCAACATTTTGGAACTTATGGCTTTTTTTATGTCTTTCTACAGCTGCTGCAGCTTTAAAGTTCAAAGAAGCTGGAAGAGAAGAAGTAGCTGAAAAATTTGGTCGTGTTTTGGCCTCGCCTTGTGCCTGGGAAGGATCGAGACTCAACAAAAAAAACTTCTGAATGTGAAGAAAATATTGATAAATTATGCTAGCTTTTCATAGAGTTAAATGTAACATTTTTTATACTATTGAAATAATAAAATGAATTTTATATCTATATGTGTTTTTTTTATCAATTATTACTTACCAATTTTCTTGTTTTTTCTTTTTTTAACATAGCTTTAAATGTGAAAGTTTATAGATTTTTTTAAATAATATTTAATGGTCTTAAACTGACTTTTTAAAAAAGAATATTTAGAATCCAATTAATTTTTCTCTTTAGTATAAACACATCTTTAAAGATGCTACACTCTGCTCACCTATATATTTTCTTTTAAATCTTTTGGCAATCTTGGTCTGTTGACATCTAAGAGAAGTTTTGTGAATTGAAATTCCTATTAGCTTGTAAGTTTTATTTCCGGAGTACGCGCATTTTTTCCGGGAAAATTTTAATTTTTAACAACTTCAGAACCAAATTTGAATTCAATGTTAATATTTGAAATTGAAACTTTTAAAAACTGAAATTCATTTAATAAAATTGATCTCTTGTCTATGGAAATCAATCTAAGTCTAAACTGCTTTTTTAAGTAGTCTAAGATAATTAATGCAATAGTTTTATTCTTAAGTGCATTTTTTAAAGTGTATGAAGTACTAAAATATTTATCAATTTAATTTTTGGAATCGAACTATTTATCAAATTGAATTTTACATTAGCAAACTACATTTTTTAAAATTCATTAAAAAATATTATTCAGAGATATAAAAAAATTGGGGGAAATTTTTATTTAACCTTTTTTCTGCAATGAACTTACAGTATTAAACAATACATACTAATTTAGGGCTTTCAGTTTGGCAGATTTGCGCAGTTTTTGGTAGATCTTTACGAACATCATTTACAGGCAGCTCAAAGTAAAATTGAGACCTTGACAATGAGAGTAAGATACAATAATCATTAAACGAAAGCTTCGATCAAATAAACATTTCCTTATTTCAGTATGTCTAAATATTTTGGAAATCTAGTTCACTACCTTCATGATTAAACTCGGAGAGCAAATTGGAGTTGAACTAATTTAGTGTGATGTTTCAGATTTCAGCTATTCTTTTTCGTTGAATAATCTGAAAGGTAAGGAAAAAATGAATTTTTTTGTTTAGGTAAAAGTAACTTTTTTGGAACATAGTTTCAAACGTAATGGCAGCAACTGCAGGTAAAAAAAAGTATAAATTAAATACAAATAGTATTAGGAAAATACATTGTACAATATTGGAAACTACGTTGTATAATATCGGGAAACAATGTTGTACAATATTGGGAACTACGTTGTATAATATCGGGAAACAACGTTGTATAATATTGGGAACCTACGTTGAACAATATTGGGAACTACGTTGAACAATATTGTAACCCAATATTGAGCAATATGGAAAAAGTCTTACATTTTACTTTGTCACAATATTGTAAATCAATATTGTACAATATTGATTTTTCCAATTTTACAATATTGAGCAATATAGTGTGCTACTTGGGAATGGCTTCAGAGCTGTTTTGGACTTCCCTAGCGACGATTGACGTGCTGTTTCCATGTAGTAAAAAAAAAAAAGATTGATGGCAAACTGCGTGGCATTAAAGACAAAGATGAAACAAGAAATGATATTGAATGTCTTTATTTAAACTCTGATGATAATACCTTTAACTTAGTGTATTATTTTTAAAGAAATAGGAGGAAAAAGAATGATGTGAATATTGTAACATTCACAGAATACTTTAAATCGAATAGCTTACCAGAAATCGTTACTGATATATAGGAGCTCGGAATTATTTTCCTATCACCAATGATGGATTAGAGGCAACCAATGCGCTGATAAAAAAAAAAAAAAGGAACATACATTTCGTGAGCGTCTCGCTGTTAGTCAGTTCCTTGAAATGTGTGAAAATGCGATTGTGAAAAAATTGTCAAATGAACGTGATCCAGTTAACCCGAATTACAAACCATTTTAAATGAAACTTCATCTAAAATGGTTTGCATGTCCCCACAAAGACTTGGACAAAACCAAATCAGTGGGAAATATTAGAAGTCGAAATTTTATTAGGAAGAAACGGAAACCAATCTGCGTTTTATTTACTATCTTTACAGGTGAAACAGAATATAAATGCAGAAGTGAAGAAATTCATATGAAAGGGCATATCTCATATGGACCTTTTTAGATGAATATAAAACTGAATACAAAAACTGTGAATAGAAAGTGATAGTATCTGCCTCTGGCAGTAATGGTTCTGTTTCCACATATTCGTGTCCTGTTTATATTTGTAAACATAGCGCTTAGGCATGTTAATATTTATAGGGCAAGAGAAAGTGCCAAACGAGCTAAATGTTTACCTCTTGGGCAGAAACGTAAGAGAGGTCGGCCCATTAGAGCCAAAAATGCTCTTTTAATACAATTAGTATTGTTTAGTAATGTATTAGTTTATATAATATGTTTATTTACTTTGTGCTAAAAGTAACTTTTACTCGTGCTTTATACATTTTTAAACCTTTTTTTCATTTTTTGTAATAAACTTTTTTATAATATCTATATTTTTTTATTTCCTTCTATGAGTTAGCAATCCGCCCAATTTAAAATCGTTGATACTATGTCTTAAAAATTGAGTTTGAGTGCAATGTATTCAATTTATAGTTCCATGTACAAAGTGAAAAATTTATAGTTCCGTGCACAAAGTGAAAAATTTATAGGGCAAAGTATCAAATTTATAGTGCAAGGTATTTGAATTATAGCTCAAAGTATTCGAATTATAGTGTAAAGTATTCGAAATATAGTTCCATGAATCAAGTGTAAAGTATAAAATTTATAGTGTAAAGAATTCGAATTATAGTGTAAAGTATTCGAATTATAGTGCAAAGTATTCGAATTATAGTTCCATGATCCAAGTGTAAACTATCAAATTTATAGTGCGAAGTATTCGAATTATAGTGCAAAGTATTCGAATTATAGTGCAAAGTATCCGAATTATAGTTCAATGTACCAAGTGCATACTATCTAAATTGAAGTGCAATTATATATTTCCCATTAAAAATTAAGCGAAATTTTGGCGTTTTTCTTTGATAATTTCCGAAAATATAATAGCACGAAAATAATTGTTGCATCATCTGAAAATTAAAAAAAAAATGTTTTTTTAATTATATCAATTAACTTGCAGTACAATTTTTTCTTTAGTTTTAATAAATTTTTAAAAATATTTTAGGCATAATTTATAACAATATTTTTCCTTGTTGTAATGAAAGCAGATTTTGTTTCATTGTTTCATCAAACCTTTAAATCGCATATTTGTTCTCGTTTAAAAATATAGTATTAAAACTATCATCAATTTCTGCATGCTGATTTACAAACAGATTATTTTGAAATGATTTTATTTTATATATTTTTGGGGCTTTCTTTCATATTCTTATTTTCGGCACATTAATATTTCACGTTTCATTCTTTGGTATTTTTTTGGGTTTGACTTTTCATTTTTCAAATGTATTCTTATATCGGATCTTATCAAATTTAATGGAATGGTGGGAATGTGCGCCTCGGAGCCCTTTTCTTTGAAATTTTAATTAATTAAAAATTAAGCGAAATTTCGGCGTTTTTCTTTAATAAATTCCGAACATATTAAAGCACAAAATTATTTTTAAACCACCTGAAAGTGCAAAAAATTACCTTTTTAATGATATACAGCCAGATATCGGAAGATAAAGGATCCCCGAGTCTACGATCTTCCCCCCTCCCCACCCCTCTATCCTCATTTCATCTCAATGATGTCGCACGATTTTTTCTCTAATTTTAATAAATTTTAAAAACATTTTTTGGCATAATGTACAACAATACTTTTCATTGTTGCAAACCGTTTTCATTGTTTAAACAAATATTTAATTGCGTGTTTCTCTTTCATTGTTGAAAGTTAAGAAAATGTGTTATTGGATTTTACTTTCTTCTTTTATTTGATCAATTTTTCTGTGAAATCTGTAAAGGAAGTCCTCAAGATAGCAAGTATATAATGAAATAATACAGTAAACTGAAAAATTGTCGTTGAAATCGAATTATCGTTTTGCTGTAATTGTTTTTATCAGCGTGTTTTAAGCCAATCAGCATGACATTAACAATTAGCATGCTGTTGGATGTAAAATGTGCCTCGCCAATTTAATGTTCAAATCAAATGCATATTTTATGTTAATGTAGACAAGAAACAGAACAAGTGCAAGGCTACGGAAAGAACGCGGGTTAAATGTCTACAGCAATTTGAAGTTTAAAACTACTTTGTCAAGGGAGCCATGAATATAAAATTCTACATAAGAGATTCAGTTGAAATTTTATTTCCGGCGATCAAACTGGACGCTGAAAGCGGCTAGTAATAAAGGAGAATGTGCGTCTGTCTGTGTGTTGGCGCTCTACAGGGCAGACCACTGAGCCTACAGCTACGAAATTTGGCATAAACATACTTTGGAGGGTGGGAATGTGCACTTTGGAGCCCTTTTTTGAAATTTTAACTAATTAAAAAATTAAGAGAAATTTTGGCGTTTCCCCGTAATGACTTCCGAAAATATTACAGCACAAAAATCATTTTTAAACCATCTGAAAGTGCAAAAAAATTACCTTTCCAATGATATCAATTATGTTTCTGTACAATGTTTTCTCGATTTTTAATAAATACTTTTTGGCATAATTCACAACAATACTTTTCATTGTTGCAAACCGTTTTCATTGTTTAAACAAATATTTATTTGCATATTTCTCTTTCATTGTTCTAATCTGAAATAATATCCTAATACATTTTGCTTTCACATTTTATTTCATCAAAATTTTTGTGAAATCTGTAAACCATGTTCTCTGAGATATTGCTTTGCTTACATTAAGAAATATATTCAGTATGTTTTCATTCTTTTCTCACCATGTTTAATCCAGGTAACATGCTGCTGGCCATAAAATGTGTTGCATCATTTTAATGTTAAAATCAAATGCATATTTTACAAGAAGAATAAGAAAGTGAAGATAGTGCCGACAACATGGAATTAGAGGTTACATGACATGATCAGTTATTTGACTCAATTTGGAACATTTACGTAGACAATGAACAGAACAGGTTTGAATGCATAATAAATCTTTCTAAAGCTACTCATACAGTTTTCTGTACAGCACATAATTTGAATTAATTGTTCTAGTACCTTAACCTCTAAGTGACATAACCGGCTTTCCGCTTTTTTCTGTTTCGCACGTTCAGTTTAAAAGCAGATAATTCATATTGATATGCAAATTTTCTTAAACATCTACGGATAAAGTATTTTTAAAATTTAAAAGATATGATTAAATACAAAAAAAGTTTGGTTTATTCACTTTAAAGGCCATTTTTTTTAAACCTGAAAGCTACAAGATCAAAACAAGTGGGTACTTGGAGGGTTAAATAAACAATCCAGGTGATTTAACCATTCAGAAATATTCTTGACAAAGAAAGAATTCAGCTGCATAATTGGTTCAGCCAAATGACAACAGTTCTGTTCTATCACCAACCAATATCATTCCAACCAACATTATCGATTAATACACTTGTTTGAAATTGACTTCAAAAGTTTGTAAAACTATTTCTCAAGACCAATAAAGTTTCCATAAATAAATTTATCTAAGCTGATGAAAAGTAAATGCCAAAAAGTTTCCTGCCACACAATAATTTTTGAAGAGAGGGAAGGGAACCATATTTACTGATCTTTGAATAGTCACAACATATCCATAAAATTATATGCTATATAATTCAAATTCCTTATGAACTTTTTTGTAACTAATAGAAAAGAAAGAAAGTTTATGTATAGTGCTTGAAATCCCTTTTTTGATCAGAATTTAAACATAAAACCTCCAACTGCAGACTTTTTTTTTTAATCACCATATAGATGCAACATAGCAAACTTCCATTTATATATAAAGCTAAAATAATATATTTCAACAATGTAATAACATAAACCAGTGGCGAATCCAGGGGAAGGGGCTATCGGGCTACAGCCCCCCCAGAGCCAAGCCAGAATTCTTGATTTTATTTAACACCATTACAACTGTTTTTTCTTAATTTCCCTCTTTTTAAAAAATAATAAAAACATTTCAACATTACTTTCTGGCTTGACAGGCTCGAAAATTTTCCTAATTTTGTAGTCATTCTACGCGTACTTGTAGCTTTGACGCGGTCGAAGACACTTTTTGGCTAGTTATTTCATTGTAATTTTTATTAAAATATCAAAAGTATTGTATTATTTTTTATGATTCCTATTGTCAGGTGAGTCAAGTATGTAAAGTTAAAGTGTTTTAGTTTAATTTAGCTTTGAGGTTTGACATTCATCACGACGATACAAAGTTTTTATGACTTCAACCTCCCCCCAGACCCGAATCCTAGATTCGCCACTGACATAAATGCAACCTATTCAAATAATGGGATGCAGCAGTGAAAAATATTTCAACCTTTGTAAATTCAGTTTCACACAGCTGGAATGTTAAGAATGCTAAAAATTAAATATTCGTTATAATTCCCAGCTTTAATATAAAGAATGAGTTGTTACAAAGTTCTAACATGAGGTTTATCATTTTGCAATAAATACAGAAAGAATAGCAGTGTCAGCTAGAGATACGAAACCTGTAGTATAAAACAAGGCAAAAAATGATGGACTTCATTTTACAATATCTGGGTATCTTTATATATTCTACCAATCTACTGAAAATAAAAGGAAGCAATTTTCTTGAACACCTATATCTAATATGAATAAATATAATTTTTGGGATCCATAAATGTGGCTAAAAAAATTAAAAAAAAAAAAAAATGCATATACTCATGAGTAGTATTGAAATTAAATAAATCAAAACAATAGTTAGTGGATATTGTATATTTATTTGCAGTAAGAACATTACAAAGTGAAAATATAAAT
>BGPR01006582.1:53200-70436 GCA_013235015.1 Araneus ventricosus | reverse complement strand
ATCAGATAACAACTTTCATACTTGTTTCATATTTTAAGAAAGATGAGAAAAAAAAAATTCTGCGTCGGCCGGGAGTCGAACCCGGGTCAACTGCTTGGAAGGCAGCTATGCTAACCGTTATACCACCGACGCTTCGAAAGAAGAGCAATTATGATACTTCAATACATATAGAAATAAGGTCAGGCATCTTGGTGTATTGCTTTTTCTTGAGAGAAGTTGGGCAGTGAAAACGGAACGCAGACACAACAGGTGTTTTTCCCGCTTTCGAAGACGAGTTAAGGGAAAATTAAAGGCTCTTTCAATTAAAAAAAGTCTTTGGTGAATTTTATTCTTTACCAACATTTCCCTGCAAACTGATATAAAAAATATAATGACTATAAGGCTGAAAAATGAAGATGACCATGGTTATTTAAAACTGGAAGGTGCAACAAGGAAATAAATTATTTCAAGCCGAAGACATTCGTTTTTTAATAAAAAAATTTATTTAAAGAATGTGAGATAAGCTGAAACGAAACAATGAGTTGAAATTCAGGCAAATTGTCGACTAGAGATAATCTTAAAATATTTTATAAAAATAACTTCTCCATGGGGTTGGCAACTGGAGGTGCCGGACCTAATAGAAAACAATTTTTGAGAACCTAAGGATTTATAGTTAAAATTCGTATACCAACACAATATGGTGCGTTCTGTGCTTCATAATGTAGAGAAGAGAACTGACTACAGATTCCGGATTTCTTTCCTTTTCCCGACTGGAACCCTCACTTGATACACACCTAAAATTTTGATGACAAGATCTCATACCAATTTTAATTTACATAGATTATCGCGTTTCTGAATTGCAGTGTTCATGTACCCATGAAAAGACATACAGTCAACCCTTCAATGGATTTGGCTCAAAATTTGATGCAAATTTACTATTCTAATGATGAAACACGATGCTAAATTTATTCCTTTTGTCTCTTTGAATTTTTGAGTTAACATGGACACATGCATATGGGCAGAAAGACAGACAGACTCCTCTTAGATTTGATAGAAATCCAAAAAATTTGTTAGAAATCTACAATTTTGATAGAGAGATCACATACCAGATTTCATCCGCCTAACTGGCTGCATTTTTAAGTCTTCATGTTCATTAACTGATAGATGTAATTTCAAAAATAGATTCTCAGGGTTGTCTAAAACGTTTAGATTCCTTCAAACCTCAAAATTGAATTTTTTGACGATTTCAGTACTTTTCCATTGTAATACTTCATATACGGAAAGATAAAAAAAAAGCAGTCCTCTTAAAATCTTAAACTCAATTTTGCATATTCAGGTAATGACTCCCAGGGACACGTGTCCTGTCTGCCCCACCCTAGATATACCACTCAACTGAACAGAGAGTAGATAGCATTCTGTAGAGGGGTCCAATTGGCTAAAACTGGCCCATCTCTTACAGTAAAATTCATTTTAGCTTGTATATTCGTGTCCAAAAGTTAAGCATAATTCGTAAAATGCGAAAAATTTGAAATTAATAAGGATACCACGTTTCAGTCATTCAGGAGAATTGCGGATCGAAGTGAAAATCGTGAATGAAATCGTGGGAACTCTCATTTTACTGTGAAGATTTGTCACGAAGGCATTTAGGGGACCTGCCAGAAAATGATTTGGGATTGCCCATTTCACAGAAAATTGATAATGATCTGCAATTTTCTTCAATGGATTTGCTTCCTGTTCGCAATACTTATACGCATTTTCGTAAGTATAGTACGTATATTCGGGAAGATATAAAGGTTTTCTAAAAAAAATGGACAGTTTTTTACCAAGCGTTTTGTTTATAACTTGCAGAGTTTTAAATTAAAACATACGAAACTTACAGAATATATGACAATATGCAGCAAGGCATGATATTAAAATTCAAAATTAATACCTTCAATTAGCTGATCCCACTCAGAGCATCTGCGCTCCGCTGTACGCCCATCACGCAATTTCGGCCAAATACACTTTCAGGCTCCTGACGCTTCAGATCGCCAAAAATTCAGGGAGTGTCAACTATCGTCATGAAAGAAGTTGAGCCAGGATGGCGATTCAGCTCTCCAAGAAAATTCACCAAGACAAAAGAGGCACCAAGCGGTGTGCGTATAACAGAAAAGTATCCAATATAGTACAATATTCATAAAAGAAAGTTCCATGATATTTACCTCAATTTGTGAATTAACACGATTTTAACCTGCTCTAATTTGAACTATTTTGATGTTGATCTGAACGTTCTCTGGCTCGCTTAAATCCATCTGCTTTATTTCTAACTGGTCTCTTTTGAATTATTTCATCCAAAGTTTTATTAAGAAATGTTAGTAACTCTGCGTCTTGAACTCATTTTTTTCTAGAAGAAGTTGTTTTACACCCGAACGAATATAGTAGCAGTCTATGCCTATGAAGTTAAGCCTAACATTCAGAAAGATATCAGCATTTCAGTGAGCTGAATTTAAGCTGCTATCTAATATCCTATAAAGGATAGTTAAAAAATTATTTCTTCACAAATTGATATCTTTTAAACTTGAATTTTCGCATGGGAATTTAGCATATCTCTAACCTTTATGCAATTCGATATAACTGTTCGAAGATTTAAGTTACAAAAATAGCACTTTGTGAGAATTAGAACTCGAATTAGCAAAATATTCTAACATGTACTGGGGAAAGAGAAATAAGTTGACGAAGAGCAGGGAAAGGATGAAGATGAAGTTCACACGCAGACCAAGGAAGTTATGTGAATGGAAGCAGGCGACAGACATTCATAAAATTTTTCGAGCAATGTTCATCTATGACAACAAAGCCCAATGCGAAGGAGACATTTTTCGCATCTGAGAAAACATAAAATGAAAATAATGAGTTAGAAATTTTAAAATTTGGATCTAAAGAAAGAAAAAAATATTTATATATTTATAAAAATTGCGTCGGCCGGGAGTCGAACCCGGGTCAACTGCTTGGAAGGCAGCTATGCTAACCGTTATACCACCGACGCTTCGAAAATCAATCAATTATGATGCTTCAGTAGATATAGAAACCAGGTCAAGCATCTTCGTGCGTTGCTGTTCTTTCAGACGTCCGAGATAAGTTCGGCAGTGAAAATGGAATGCAGGAAGAACAGGTACTTCTCCCGCTTCGGAAGCATCGAGATGGAAGGTATGAGATGCTTTATTCCTGTAAACATAGAAATTAGGTCAAAGAAGTTCGTTCATTCTTCTTCTTTCTGATCTCCATAAATTTCGGCAGTGAAAGAAAATCGTGAAAGACTCAATTCATCTTCTGCAGATGTCATGATTTGTTTCTTGATTACTAGTTAAATTCCTTATGTGAATACTACCTAACTGCAATGTTTGTCATGTCAAGACTTCGGGGAAGTGAAATTTTAAAAAGACGATTCGAATTATGCAAATTATTGCCTCATCATAAAATTTTTCGATACTTGCCATACTGAAAAATTAAGGGTTTATAGCCCTGATTTTCTAATGTTGTTCAATCAAGGCATGTGATACCTCGTTGGAGAATTCTTATAAATTACATTCTCTTTCACCTTCTCTTTGCCCAGTAGCTTCAACCCTTATAAAGTTACGGACAGAAATGATAGGAGGGGTAAAATTTTCTTTTCTGTGCTTCTCCCTTATTATTGATGATAGAAAAATGATTTAAGGGGACATACGACTCTTAAACCTCGAGAAAAGAGGAGAATAACTGTGAAATTTGATACATTGTATCTCTAAAACAATACATTTCAGAAACTCAATTTTTTTCCTAGAAAATATCTATTCTTTCTGTTATAGTACACAGATTTTCAAACCTTAATATTTGTATGTATTTATTTGAGATAGTAACAAATATGGGTATAATATTTTATAAAAAATGAGATAGTCACTTGAGCGCATGGTTATGGATAAAATATTAGTCTAAACACAATATTTTGGATATCTAAGTAATCCAAAAAGTCTGTTTAAGAAATTGAATCATATTTTATTTACATATAAATTTTATTTCCATTTTATATACCAATTTAAAACAAAGTGTTAAAGACAGTTGAATTTTCAACGTTTTTATCCCCACCACAAAATTTCTTTTGAGAGAAAATGGACAACAATTGTGGTTCAATTTATAGAACATAACGTAATACATATATAGTAAGAATTTTATGTAAAAATATTCAATAGTTCTCGAGATATTGTGCGCGCAATATCAAAAAAATACATTTTGAGATACAGCGCTTTATAAAGATAAGGCACTTTTCAATGTTTACGTTAAACAGCTGATACATTTTCCTTCATAAGTTTCATAAGTATTGGAATTGTTTTAACTCGGATTGCTTTAAATTCTTCTGAAAAAACTGGTGAATAATATATTTGTTTTTCCAAAAATCGAAAAATTTCGAGATTTAACACTCGTATGCCCCCTTAAAATAGGCGAATGATTGACTCATCATAACAAATAAGTTCTGTGATAAAAGTTTTTTGATAGCTATCATGCCTTAAGAGATTTCTGAAGGGAACAGTCGCTTTAGGGGTTTCTGTTTGTTTCGTTTTAAGAGTAGGAAAGAGACAGTTCTGTAAGTGGAGCCATCTGTTGAAAGGACTGAGCAGACCTTCTGAATAAAAAAATTAATCAGACCTCATCGAGAAACCCATGGACACTGTCCATTCGACATGGCGGGGTTTTAGCAGATTGGGCCCATTGCTTCCAACTGGACGCTGGAATATCATATCCAACTGAATTTTTTCAATCATCGCGATATGACATTCCTTTGTGTATTTCCTTCTTATACTTCGTTCTGAGCCTTCTTTGGCAACAGTGGTAGATTTTAGTTCAACCAGCTAAAGAATACAATTGACTTTCTTTTCTAGAAGAGGATACATACATGAATTCTTTCCACATAGAATGATAGAGCTAAATTCGCAGAACGTAAGCTACACTCAGTTCACTGTGCACGGAAAGATGACCAAACCGGATCCGATGAGGAAGAAGAATGTCCCGCGGAATTGGAAAGATCATCAGTAGGGTCCATAGGTCATGTGATTCGTTATAAGAATAGGAAAGAGATATTTCTGTATGTGGAGGCATCTGTTGAAAGGGCCGAGAAATCATTTTGCATTGAAACTCCATCAGCACCTCATCGAGGAACCCAAGAATAGGGCCTGCTTTTAGCCGATTGGCCTCATTGCTTTGAAGTGGGCGCCGGTCCTAAAGAGCTCAGCACCAGAGAGCTGTTTGCTCTCGTGTCATAGAAAATTGGATTAATTAATAATTTACAAAATCAGATTCATAAATGGAATTTGAAATTACGAAGATGGATTTTATGTTTTAGCTTTTGAAACTTTATTAACAACACAACACTTAGCTGTACTATATGTTGCAGGACAGCGCATCTCGTTTGATACATTAATAACAAATAATAAACATATAATCGAGTATTTTTTTTTGAAATAATGTCAGTTATGCAGTTTTATTGTAGTGTATTTTATTTATAAAATTTTAGACATGACGTGGATAAGTTCACTTGTTCTAATTGGAAGAGAAAAAATTAAGAGCGAATTTTTCATTTTTCAAAGATGAATTACAATTTACAATCAAATTTCTAATCCATCTTTTTGGGGTTTCGAAAATGACAGCAACATTTTGAGTACGTTTAAGAACGCTTATAAAGATCAATTTGTTGCTTTTACCTGAATTAATTTCATGTACCAACAGCCTAATTAGGAAAGAGATAGAAGGTGGCGTCAATGTTAAAGTGCAAATCAAAATTATCAAGAACACTTTTCATTAGAGTGCTGTAATTTTTTTATCAAAAACTCTACTGACCTTCTATCTTAAATAAAAGAGATGAAAAATAATCATAAATAAAAATTTAGATCACACATAACAACTTTTTGCTTTCTTTAATATGCAGGATCAACATAAGACAAGGTGGTCACAAATTATTGGACCCATTTCAAAAATTAATAATGAAAGAAAACTGATAATGTCCCAACTACGGTTTTTTAAAAATGAGAGAGCATTTTAATTTTTTTTCAGATAGGTAACACGTCATAACGGTGGTCTAGGTGGTCGTAAATTATAGGACATCTCCCTTTTTTGAGAGCCATTTTCTGCAAAAACATTAAAGCTAGAAGAAAAATAAAAGCATGTATTTGGAGGGAATTTTACGCTCTTTAATTTGTTAAATCAATTATAATTCGAAAACTGAATAGTTTTCGAGATATTCCAAAAAAAAAAAAAGAAAACTAAAAAGGGAAACCAGAAAGATGCGCATCGGTTTCTGCTGATCGGCAGCCATTGCGTATGGAAATCTCTCGCTAAAGCAAATTTAGAACGCCGTAATGGTAAGCCACATATTTGATAAAAAAAAACTTTTTATTTGCTTTCTCATTTACAAAAAAACGCAGTTGTAACTTAACAGGTTTATTAATTAATTTTTGAAATGGGTCCAATAATTTATGACCACCCTGTATATAGAAAATGTACTACTATAATATCTACTGAAAACATCAATAAATCTGAGATTTTTATTACGAAATTAAATAATTTATTCAATTATTTTCCATTTTCCTTGAACTTGACAAAGGGTAAACCATAGCAAATTAAGAAGCTAAACAGCCCAAAAATTCTTTGAACAAGTGTAAAATAACACAATTAGCTAACTGGAAACTAAAATAAAAAATAACACATTTCCATAAAAAAAATGTCATTATTTGACAAGAAAAGGGTCAAAGAATTTACTCCTATCTCAAAACATAAAGTTGCATAATTTTATTAGATTTAAAGCCCCACAAGCCAGTATTTTGTCCCGGGGTCCGGCTATCGGCGACTCTGGTTGATGTAAAAAAAGCAGTTACTAAGAGTGAAAAAAGAAGTTCACAATAGTTGTTTAAAAATGGATGGTGTAACAGGTCAAAAAGTCATTTCATTTATTATTTTCTTTATTTAATCTTATAACTCTCTTTCAACAATGTTACAAGCAGGACACATTTATTTTTAATAAAAGAAATTTTGTGAAGATTATGAGGGAAAATAACACGAAGCACTGATTTAAAATTTAGAAATATTGTTGAGTAGAGATAGTCCCAAATTATTTTATAAAAATAGCTTCCACACAGCTAAATTAATTTTAAATGGAACATGGTTTATTACGTTCTTTAATATTTCAAAACTTTTATTTTTAGTAACTCCTATTGCTCCTTCTTATCTATGATAAGAAAGTTATATTGTAAGTTTGAGCTTTTCCTAAAAATTTTAGCCAACTTCAGTCCCGCCGTCAGAGATAAAAAATAATTTTTCTCTTTTTCAAGAGTGTTTTATCTTTATCCCTGACAAATGGGGCCCGGCATGAGTTGAACAATATCTTTATAATTATTTTTTCTCAAAATAAATCACCTATAACTCATTATATTAATCGCAATTACAGTAGGTACCTTGAAATCACATTTTTCGCAACAATACGGGACCGGGCAACCGGAATAAAAACTTCATCCACTGATTAGTCATCAGAGTAATAATTCGCAAGGGTACCAGTCTTCATGGTTATACACACGGTGAATTTTTTAGATTCCGGTAGCAATCTTGTAGGCAGACAGACATTCGAAATTATACAGGGTGTCCGAGAATTGTTGGACACATTTCAAAAATTAGTTTTAAAAAAACTAATAATGTTACAATTACGATTTTTTTTAACTGCGAGCGCATTTAAAAAACATTTTTTTTTTCAGATAAGTAACGCGCCGTTACGGTAGTCTAGGGGGTCGTAAATTACTGGAAATTTCCATTTTTTTAGGGCTATTATCTGCGAAAATATTCAATCTAGAAGAAAAATAAAAGCATGTAGGGGAGTGTGGGATAAAACCGGGTACCCTTGATTTTGGCGCTATTATTTTTCCTATTTGGAAGACAGATACTGAATTACACTCTATTAGTCGAGAAAAGAGGGAAATAATAATGGCGTGTAAAATAATAGTAGCTACCGATCAGCAGAAACCGATGAGCGTTTTCTGGTTTCTTTTTTCAGTTTTTCTTGGATATCTCGAAATCTTTTCAGTTTTCACGCTGCATGTGAATTAACAAATTAAAAAGCGTAAAATTCCCTAGAACTAAATGCTTTTATAATATTTTTCAGATAATGGATCTAAAAAAATTGGAGATTTCCAGTGATTTACGACCCCCTAGACCACTGTAACGGCGCGTTACCTATCTGAAAAAACTTTTTTAAAATGAGCTCTCATTTAAAAAAAAAACCGTATTTGTAACATTATTAGTTTTTTTTTATGAATTTTTAATATGTGTCCAACAATTCTTGGACACCCTGTATGTCATCGATACGTTACTTCAATGTGGTTAATATGCATGATAATTTTAAAATATTATTTAATTCTACTTTTCTGAAATATGAAATTATGAGCATGAGTTTAAATTTTTAATAACCTGTAAGATTTTCGATATAATGTATTTGATTAAGGACAATAGGCTGGCCAACGGGCTTTGCAATCTCCAATTTTTAAAGATGAAAACATTAATATGTAAGTTAAGCAGACGCGTATTAAAGGCTAGGCGCACCAGGCACCCGAAATGAGGCATGTTTTTTTAAATATCGCAACTGATAATTTCCCTCTAAGAACTTGTTCACATGTCCGATTTTAACTCAGCAGGTCTGCGTTTTACTATCACAGAGTGTCAGAACAGAAGAGATCTCGTTAATAATCGTTGGGTACTGCGCACATTCCTCCGGCACATATACAAAGCACTTATTGCCGGTACGATTCCCTTCTGGTTTCCGAGGGAAAACGCTGGGCAAAGCCGCCCTTGATTATTTTTATAGCATCAAGGGAGTCTGTGTTCAATACTCAACAGCTATCAATTTACCTTAAGTATTAATAGCTTCTCTGGAATTTTGCGGCTAATTCCTTATTCGACAATAATCGTATCTGTACGCCAGACCTAAAGTATGTAAAATATAGTTCAGATAGTGGTCCAAATGACCAAATATTCACTTTCCCACGTTTGAGAAACAAACCCAATCATTGCAAAGTAAACATCTTCCCAGGAAGCTGTCATTTCAATTATTAGAGTGATTGATGTGCTTTTCTTTTCATTGAATACCATTAGTCATTAGTAGTAATTGTTCAGCAGATAAGACCCTGTTCCCCTGCACTCATTTAATTATTTTAGGGGGTTGAATATCCTTATTTTATCTGTTTACCATTCACAGTTCTGTTAAACACCTTTTAAGTCTCATTTGAGAATATTTATCATCGTTTAAAAACGCTTTTTACTATCCCAATCAGGGGGGATGCTTGAACAGAAGAAATATCGCTAAGGATTTAAATATACTAATGCATCCATATCGTGTTAACGTGGGAAAGTTTACAGCATTTTTGAAGCTTAGACGCATTTGAAAAGCGACGCTATTCAAAGCATTCGTACGGCTGAATGACGGTGAGGTAAACCAAGTCAGATTTCATGAGAAATGTTGTGATGCACATTGTTTTAAAAAGAATTCTTCTTCCATAGGGAATAGAACTAATACGGTATGTTTTATTTAATTTATCATTTTGAGTTTTATAATATATGGCTGTGAATATTTAATGGAATTACATAAGTTAATTCAGCTTCATAAAATATTTTTTATATATACAAGTTTAAACACCACATTCATAGTTTATTAAACAAATTTCGACATAATAGCCTCGCCACCTACATTTAAATTCAGAGTAAAATTTTCAATATTTTTTATCAAAAGATTTCTTTATATTCAGTAAATATCCTTATTATTTAGAATAAAGAGTAAAAACTTTAACCTGGGTTGCATTCGCATTCTTGGTATTGATTGTGATAAAAGATTACTGAATTATTTCTGTAGATTTATTAGAAATAATTCCATAATGCCGATAAAATTAACCGCTGAATCTATGAAATATATTTCCTCTAATAAACAATGCATTTACAAATTACCTATAAAATATACCTCAATTAAAATCTTCAGTACATTTTTAAATAAAAAAAGAATTCAAAATCAGTTATAAAAATATTTTTCTAATGTTTATTTTTTAAAATATAGTTTTGAAATGGATTTCCGCATTTTTCAATTCCGTAGTTAAAATACAAGAGTTATCTTCCCTGATCTGTTGAAAAGTTATCTAACTTTTGATTTTTAATGGTGTTTCTTTATTTAAGTTTCAATTTCTGGGATTAAAATAAAACATTTATATTTAAATTTCAGCAAAATGTGCCATAATACTACAATATTATTTAAGAATGAACCTTTGATTTTATTTTATGTCATGTATAAAGCATTGTTTAGTTATAAAATTTTGCAACATTTAACGTAAATTATTTTTAAAAATATCTAGGCAAATTTTAAAACAAAAGGTACAAGCAATTTTAATGTAAATGAAGCTGAAAATTTATTCTGTATAATTTTTGTATTTATATAATTTATTTTTATCAAACAAGTGATAATTTAGCAGTGGATACTTTACCTAATAATATGCTTGATTTAATTATGTAACATTAATTATAACCCTACAATAATTATTGGTGTTGTGTTTTGATCCCATTAAAAATAATTAATCCATGTAATCAATTCAGAAAATATTAAATAATTTTCTTAAAAACAATGTCTAACAAATAATTAATTGGCACTATAAAGCTAAAACTATATTATGAATGCATTTTTAAATTTTTTTGAGAAATAATTCCAACTCCTGAAGTAATATTTGTGAATATTGGATTTTTTTCTTTTATGCTCATTTTTATTTCCTTAGAGATTTTACTTTAGGAAAAAGAGAATTACTTTTACTTTTATATAGTGGATCCTAAGTTATTTCGATAATACTTCATATGAATATTTATGAACACGAATTTCAGATATTACTGTAAAATTACTAAATTAAAAACAAATTAATTAGCGAGAAATATTAATTAAAATAATTAATTAAGTAATTAAAATATATTAATAGGGTAATTATAAAAAGCAAACAAACAAAACATTAACAAATTTTTAACAAAAATTATCAATTATAAATTTTAAATATTAACAAAAATTTAGTCACTGTGATTAAAAATATGCGAAATTATCTTATTCTAAATCATCATGATTGACAATTTGACATTTTCAAATACATATGCGCCATACTTTCAGAGGGCCCCCAATATCTTCAGCTGCTGGGGCCCCCAACAAGCTTAATACGTCCCTGTTAAACATGTATTCAATTATCAAGAAAATCTCCTATCCGGCTTCGACGAGGTCCCATGGTTGCCTTTAAAAAGAATCTACTGTAAACTGGACTAACAGGGCCGGCCCAAACAAAAGCGGGGCCTGTTTCAAAGTTGATTTGCGGGACCTTGCAACAAAATTCGTATAACAAAATAATGATTTATTGCATTTTGGTAATTATTAAATTGCTCAGATTGGAAAAGGACGTAATTAATAAATGAATATAATTTATGCATAAGGTATATAAGAAATATAATTTTAAAAATAAATTTGATAATTAAAATAATTTTTAAATTTAATATGACCAACGTGCAAACTTTAATGCTAAAATCGTCAAAAACATTATCCTACACGAAATCAATAATGAAGTTAATTTAATAATAATTATTAATTAGTCAAAAATAATTATGAAAAATAAATTTAATCCTCCAAAAGTCGCACGTATGTACGAGGTACTTGTATCGTGCATCGTATTATATATTTATATCGTGTTATTTTACAAAAATGAATGCAACTTATATTTATGTAATCTGTATTTAATAGCTCCATACTAAATAAAGATTATATAAATAAAAATTGCGCTTAAATTTATAAAAGAACGATATAAGCGAGTAATACGATGCACAATATAAGTATCTCCTGCAATACGCGTGACTGCTGGAAGGATAAATAATCAAAATATGCAATACTTAGTAATGTAGTGTTATACTAGACAAATAATAGTTGGAATTATGTTGGATTTCGATTAAACATGCACTTTTCTAGCTTTTATGGAGGAAAATTCATCAATTACTCATCGAATTAATTTTATCAGAAGTGTATTTTTAGATGCCAAGAAATGCAAGATCACTCAGGCCAGCTCCCATGGTTGCTCAAGAAAATGGCAATATTAATATCAGTTTATTGAATGAGCGTTTATAGTTAGCGTTAGCTAGCAACAGACACTGAAATTGTTAAAAGTATCTGAAGTGCATTTCTCAGATTTTGGGAAACATCCTCACCGTAAGAAAGTATAAATTTTAAAACCTCTATAGCAATTTTTGAACAAAAGAAATGCTAAATATTTTTACACTTTTCGATTCAAGTATGAAAGCATACAATTTTGTGTATGCTTCAATTATTGTAGAATGAGGACAGAAACGTACTCAATATTCACTACTAAATACGAATTACTTTAAATATATTTCAGAGAGAGAAAAAAGTATAAACTCAGATAAACTTATAAGTAACTTGAAATAATGCAGAAGTTGCTCAGTCATTGGGACTGAAGAGGATTCAATTATTTGATGCAAGTGCAAATTAAATCATTTGACATTCACATTTTGAAACAGCTAATTGAATATCATAATTGAATTCAAGCATTCCTTTTTAAATAAAAAAAATTCTTCAATTATTTTTTGCGAACACATGTTGTAGAAATGTGTGCTGTCCTCGTGCTTTTGTGAGGAAATATTAAAAACTGTTCAGTTTGAAAACTTTCTGTGCTAAAACTAAAATGATAAAATGAGAAAATAGGTTCAATTAGAGTTTCAAAATAATGAAAGTTCTAGAAACATTAAATAGCTTTTAATCATGCAATCAATTGAAAGAGAAAGTCCCTCCGCCCTTTCAATTCTTCTGTCGATTTACGATTACAGTATTGAAATAAAATTTCATACCGTATGAATGAGATTTTCTTTTAACTTAGATTATGAAATGAATTATTAAAAGTTGAGCTCATTATTTTTTTCAAATTTAATAACAAATAGGCGAAAAAGGTAAGACTAAAAAAAAGATAGCCACCTGATCACAAACATATCGACAATTATGCACAACCTACTGTGAGTTTCGGTTTTAGGATATTTAAATTGAATCAATCTTCAAAATGTTTTATATATTTCAAAACTTATCCAAATGATTTTGATATGTAGTTTGTCAAAATAATAAAAAGATTCCAAATAAGTGACATTTTATAATAAAAACTGCACAATTTAAAAGAGTAGAAAACACCATTTGTTGTTTGTTAATAAAAAAATCTTTTATCTGAAATGTATTCAAAAATAACCAATAGCAAAAATATTGTACTACAAAAACAGAGGGGAAACTACATTGTTTTTTAAATTGATAACCCATTCAAATATTCAAATTTTCTTTTTGGAAATATAAAAAGAAATGTTGTTTAATGAATAACTATAAAAAAGAGATAAAAAATAGCGCACCTGAAATTTGTCTGCAAGAACAAAAGGAGAATATTTTATTTTGCTGTACGGCTGATATCCTGAATGCGAACGAACTATTCAACTGAAAATTAAGCTTCCGAGAAGACTCATTGTGTTGTCCGTAGTGTTTCACACAATCCAAATAATATTCCAGATTCACTGCTAGTGATTAAACTCTGAGGCATAGATATAACAGATTACATTTTAACAAGTACCTACGATGAATTTATAAATGCTGGAAAACCACACTTAACAAGAAAAGAGAAAAAACCCTGTAATATGTGCCTCATCATCACTTAGCAGTCTTACTGGGCACAAGAGAAATACATGTGCTTAACACAGAGCTAGATAAGGAGAAGAGGAGGAGGGGCACCAAAAAGTGTGTGTCCGCGATGGATTGATAGTGGGATGGATAGATTTAACAGAATACCTTTTAGCAAGTATCTACGATGAATTCATAGATTCTGGGAAACCACACTTTTTACAAGAAAAACGAGAAACCCGTTTGACATAGGTGGCTCATCATCGTTTAGCAATCCTGCTGGGCACAAGGGGAACAGATGTGCTCAATTTAGAAGAAGACGAAGATAAAACATTCATCTAGAGGTGTCTCTTTAAGCTCCCCTGGGAAAGACTGTCTGCTGGCCATTAGGGAAACAGATGTGGATCTCCACAGAAGTCCCTGAAGCAATTGTCTCGGGAACAAGGAATGTATTGAATGTTATCACCTGAAATCGACTTCAGCCATTTGCGAAGACGTCAGAACGTATAACTCGCAGTCTCTTGTTTCTGCAATATTTTACATGTATGTTCGGATAAAAACAAACAAATCGCAAAAAGGCATTTTCATTTTGTAAAATCCTTCAGTGACGCGGGGCCTTTCAGAAGCGCGGGGCCTTGTGCGGTCGCACCGTTCGCACTCCCCTCCGGCCGGCTATGTGGACTAACGTTGGATTTTAACGTTTCATGCTATCTGTTCTTCCGTATACCAATGCACAAGAGACATTTTTCTACCTGAGAAAATTTTAAAATGAAAATAGTGAGATAAAAATTTTAAAATTTGATTTAGAGAAGGGAAAAAATAAGAAACCTGTGTCGGCCGGGCTCCCCATGAGAACAACTCAATGTATCTAAATTTTTATTTTCTTATCTCTTCTAAAATACCTCAGGACTTCATTTCTCCTAGGATTCCATACATTTCAAGAACATTAATCTAGACAGAAAAGAATCTTCCCTTCGCCTTTCGGCTCTCCGGAATTTTTTTGGATACAGATATATCTGCTGTTATTGGTTATCATTTAATAAGAAATAGAATGTTTAACCCATATTGAACCAAGCATTGAAAAAAATAAATATTTTTTAAAAAAAATCTTAAATATGTGTTTCTCTAAGCCTATGTATAAACATAAAATCAAAAAACTTACCAAACTTTCATTAGTTTAGTCGGTGCAGGTTGTCCTAAAAATAGGACAAAGGTACAATCCACTGCTATTATTCCTTATTTAGGTGGAAGGGGACAAAGCATCTTAAGCATAATCCAGCGTTACATTTTTTGCGGATGGTTGTTGGTTTTGCTACACAGAGGTTTAGCTGGGATCTTCTTTGCCGGTTTTCTGGGTTTTTTACAATAATATGTTCATTTTTTAGCTTTAGAAAATCATTAGCTTGTTGAACACCCAGTTTTCTGCAAGATGGATTCCTTGGAATAGAGAGTCCCAAATAGACAACTGTTGTGTGTCGAAAATCAAGCAAGTTCAGACTATCATCACCAAATAGCTGATTGAGCTTCCATAAAGCAACAAAGGCTGTTTCAAAAGCATTGATAAATAAAGGCCATTACCATTTTTTCCCCATGAATTGATGTGAAATAAGCTGCCACGTGATTATCAAACAGGTCAATTCCGTTTTTATATGATTATAGGATGTAATGGACATCGGTATTATTCGTAATATATTGATCATCACACATTATTTCTTCTATGTTCCTCGTAGACGAATCATTAATATTCTCAGTGTCGACCAGAGCATCGGGATCTAGAGGTAAAATCATTTATTGGTTGTCTATGTCGTCTAAATCATTGTCATCTAAGGTCCACAAAAAACCAGGGCTTCCTGCGCAGTTAAAACTTACGTGGCATTTTAAAATTGTAGTGCATTGAAATAATTTCCAAAAGAAAACAAAATTCAAGAATGCGAAAGCGGGAAAAATAGGTCTGCATCGATGAATTTCAAAATACAACCGACTGCATGAGCATCATGATTCAATTCTTTGAGAATAATTGACTCCAGCCATCATGTCTGGTCATGGTATACACCCAAGTGCTGTCAGATAGACTGCTGGCGCCTGTTTTACTTGTAGAGTTGCAATCTTTGGAATGCAACAGAGAAAGGAAGGATTTTCTCCATTACCAACTGATGGGAGTTAAGTCGTAATTGATTGTTCCATCGTCCTATTTATAGGACAGTCGAAAATGTAAGGAAAATTGACCTTCTAGATCATTTTTGGGCGGTGATTTTTAACTAGTATAAAAGTATGGAATATTACCTCAATAAATTTATATGCATGTTTTTCTTGAAGGTCAAAACTTTAAAAAACTTGTGTATTGGAAATGTAAGAAAAAAATCTGCGAAAATCACCATTTTATAAATTTAATAAAAAATATCTAACATTAATTTAAACGTGCGAAAAGGGCATATATATATATATTTAAATCACTCTTGAATTACAAATCGTCTTTAATTCGAATTATAATATTCAAAAGAATTTATATAAATGCCACTTGTGTGTGCTATTCCATTTTTAGGACGATGAGGAAATATGGGTTAAGATAGTTGAAACTGAAGAAAGTTGAAGAATAATATACTTAATAATAATTGAATGGAATGAGGAAGATTTTGTGGAGATAAATTAATTTTTCTAGATTCTCATTTTTTTTATTTTTCACATTTTGTACCTCAGTGTAGATGGAAAAGTAACTCTTTAAACGCCTCCAAAGTTTTGTAACCGAATGTTTGCTTTCGATAATCAGAAATTCTTCGATACTTATGCTTGCAGAGCTAAATAAATCATTATAACCTGGTAGTTCTGAGAAAAGTACCCCCCCCCCCCCACACGCACACACACCAAAGAAAATCTAAGGTCGACTCTTTATATCATTCTTTAAAGGTTTAACCGCTTTTTTTCGAATACTAATTATTTACAAACGTCTCGGCGTCTATCAGTATTCATAAAATTACAATTAAATGTCTGCTCTAATAAGAATGAACTAAATTACTATTAAATGTTTGCTTTCATCAGTATTAACAAAATTACAGCTAAATGCTTCACAATTACCAAAATAACTCAAATGATTATGAAGATTAATGGTCCGAACCGCCCCATTGACTCGCCAAAAACTAAAACCATTAAAACGGCCATCATCTTTAAATGGAATTTTAAAAAAATCTACTTTGTTCATTGTGACATCAAGAGACATCCATACTAAATTAGCAGAAATTAGCACAACAATTTTGGTCGTGACTACGGAACAAAACAATTTTCAAACAAAAGAAATACAGAACGGTAGTGATGAAACAGAACCACGTTTCCCTCTATCAACTACGTAAATTTTGGTCGTAAGAAACACGAGATGCTAATTTCATTTTCGTTCTCCAGGCAAGAAATTAAATTTCGAACATCGCTTCCTGAGCTAATGGGCCTTCAAACGTTTCCTGGTAAACAGCAAATAAAATTAAAAGGTACAATTTTTGAACTTGAAGAGAACTATTGAAGAGAAAGTGCATTCTTGGGAGGATGTTTTGTTTCAGTTTT